>JAIZAY010001022.1:0-23363 GCA_029531755.1 Holothuria leucospilota | reverse complement strand
TTTTTTTAGTGTATGCCTATCCAAAAAAATTTCACACGCTTCACGGGCTTTGAAATTTCACAGTTGTAGAATTCTAGGAAAAACGAATAACTCAGGGCGTAAATATATAGGCCTATCTCCTAGTATATACAAATAATTATGACAATATATGCCCCGCAATGTCATAATCTTAATACACAAGTTTTCTTTAAATCCTTCCTCACCATTCCTCAACAACAGTCATGGCTGATCGGAGGCTTTGGGTCGCTGGCCCGCCGCGGGGGAGTCTGCCCTCCCCTTGGACAAATCCTTGCCACCACCCCTGGAGCGCTCGCGCCAACCGATGGTCGCGCTCCGCCTTAGAATAAACGAGACAACCAAAAATCCCATGCATGCGATTAAGCCTACCAGTTTAATTTTAAGGCCCCATGCCAAAATACTTTCAGAAGATTTCAAAAAGTGAAACCAAGTTTTCTTTATTGAGCACAAGCGAGCAACTTTGAGTGAGTCACTGTGAGTGCCATAGAGAGAGCACAACAAATGACTTGAATAGCTCCACGAACTCCTGACGCCCAAGATCGTTGATCGGGCTGTATAGCATGCATCTCTCACAAGGAGGGAGACAACTTTCTGACAGGTCATTTATCATAAAATTTCTGACACGGAATTTCAATGAAAGCTTGTTTTTATACGGATCAAAGAGCCTAGGAAACGTGTAGGAAATGCCATTTCCTGCAATCTGGGGGTCTTCTAGACCAAAAATTTTCTCTGTACGCTTCGCGCCAACTATGGTGGCGCTCCGCTTAGGTAGTAACTATATCGCAAACCCCCCCTTTAGTCAAAACCTGCATCCGCCCCTGAGGTATAATCGCCAGTAATATGTAGTAGGCCTAGCCTAGAAGTCCTGGTTCGACTGAGGGGTAAGAACGTAGCGTTTTGCTATGTAATGCTGGTGTAGGCCTAATTGCACTTGGCCTGTTGCCTTGCCTACAGTGACCAAAAGAATTTCGCGCATTTAGGCCTAACGTTAGTTTCTGTTATGCGTGCACAGAAGGCATATCCTAAGGTTAATACTATGCAAAAAATGTTACTAGCTTGAAAGCGAGAAAGACTAACTAAGAATGAGATGGACAGATACTTAAGTTTTGACCGTAAGAGCAAATAGTCAGCTTACACCCCACTGAATGACATCAAAAACCTCTAATATTTCTGTTTACCTTCGTCGGACAGATCGTGCAACTTTTGATTTTTGAAGGACAGTTGCTTCAATACTTCCATAACTCAAACAAAAATTTCCTGAAATAAATTGCCTGAAATTCTCCCTCATTCTGTAGGAAGGATTGCAAAGTCTGTTCCAGTGAATTTAGTCTTCCCTTTTGATCTCTGCGAATCTAAGGCCCAGTGTATACTTCCGCTCCACCACTTTTTTGACAGGGGGATAAAGCCCCCAGCCCCACACCCCCGTTTCGAACTACTATGTGGGGGAAGATATAACTGAGGTGTCGTGTGAAAAAATAAAATTGGGAGGGGGAGGGTGAAAAGTAACGTAACCCACTGGGAAAGTGCTAGGCTATATTTTTCGAAAACAGTTAACTTCAGTTCTCATAATAACTTAGCATGGGAAGGGCTTCAAACGCATTTTCAGACAAAACCATATATGACACCCTTGACAAAATTTGAGGAAGGGGACCCATGGACCCCGGGCCTCAAAGAGCAGGACGCCTCTAAGCGTCGTCCGCAAGGTCGGGAGGAAGAGAGGTACGTGTCCCAAGTTTGTGGTACCAACTCCATGTACCTCCCAAAGAAGCCTGGGTATTCAGTTGAAAATGATGCACAGTGGCGTAGCCAGGATTTTTTTAGTAGGGGGCGCTGGGGGGGGGGCTTGACCATTTCATGGGAGGGCGCCTTGTTACTATCTAAGGGGAGCGCCACCATGAGTTAGCGCGGAGCGTACCAAGAAAATTTGAGATTTTAATACATGCATCCCAGATCGCGGCCGGAAATGGCACTTGCCAGGCTTGATAGCAGCCATCAAGATGTGCAGTTTTGGTGAAAAAACGTAAAGTTTCATTTTATTTTATTCTCACGAGGTAGCGGTGGGCTAGGTTCCTGCACATACTGATACTCGCTGTCAGTGATAAAAGCCACGCACCTAGGCCTAGACTATGGTGGGTACTTTTATAGCCTATGATAACCATTGCATTCGGCGTAAATTGTGAAGTTCACATACCATTGGTCTCATTGTAATTCACAGCAGGGGTGGTGCTAGGATTTGCCCGTCGCGGGGCCAGCGACCCCAAGTGACGACATCCCCGATTTTTTGAGGGGTTGGTGAGGGGGATTTGAAGAAAATCTGTGTACTATACCATGCCATACTGATATATTGCATAAAATTTGTATATACTAGAGAAGCAGAGGCACTGATTTTCATGTTTCTCCCGGAATCTAACTCGTTTCCCTTTTTCGTTTCGTTTCGTTTCGTTTCGTTTATTTGTTTTATCACTTCACGCATTCATACAAAAATACATGATGAATGGTAATAGAGACATATGTACATGAGGTGAAGGGGAAGTACACGAAAAACACCTGCTAGGCTTGAAATATGAACTCCCCAGGAAATACAAAGCAAACGACGTGCAATAGCAGAAATAACTTCAGAATTCTTTTGAAATTGCAAAGCGCGCGAAGCGCGCGAAAATTTGTTGGGTAAGCTTACATTAGAAAAGTCTGTAGGCCTACTTATTTAAGCTTATATAGGTCAATTGTCCGAGCAGTTGGGCCTTATCTTGCATAACGTATATTGTACTTCCTTCTAGAATCACTAGCCGTACCGCACGACAGTCACAAAAGAACATTAACTATAGGTTTTTAAGCGAAATGAGATGAAATTTCCGACATTTACATAAATCCATGTATTCTACTTATTAAAGTACCTGAAAAGGAGGAAAGGGTTGTACTAAATTTAGCTATAAGTAACGGAACTGAGGAAGAGCGTGCAGAGCGTACCGAAAATTTTTTGGGTTTTATTGGCAGAAACGATCCTTTTGAAAGCCAAAATAGTAAATGGGACCATGGGTAGCGACAGAATTTTCCCCCCGGGGCCGGTCATGCCAGTGACCCCAAGTTCCGACAGCCCCTTTATTGAGGGGTGGTGAGAAGGGGATATGAAAGAGCCGAACTATCGGCCAACGCCATTGCGGACATATTTTGCATAACATTACTTATACTTTAACAGCCGAGTTGAACTGATAGTGTTCTTTTTGAATCTGAATTTTGGACACTGCAAAGCGCCGCCGAATCGCGTGAAAATTTTTGGTAGGCTTACACAAAACCCATATGAAATCATTGAGTACAAAGACAAAAAATAAAAACGGTTTGGGGTTGTAACTTGTAAACCGTATCGGAGGAAAACATACATTGTGTCGACACCACCTGGACTAACCTGATGAAGTAGCCAAACTTTCCTCTTGAGTCGCTCACCAACTGACCCTACCAGCATGACACACACTAGAGAACAGCAACTAGGCTTTGCGATATGGGATGCAATTGACGACATCTATAACCTGTGTACTGTGCCTACATTTTTCTTGGTAAGGTTGACAGGACTTATGCTATCTAGCTATGTGGAATGGAAAAATTGAAGAAACTGGAGTGAATCTAAAGGCGGGCGTAGCGCGCCAAAAAATTTGGGTTCTGATTTTAAAGAAAGAAATTGTCCTCTTGGAGCCACCCTGGCGCCACCTGTCTCAAAGTCTGGAGTATAGAATTTAAATGTCCAATTTTCCGCCCGACTGAGACAAAATATCTGCCCGATTTAGTCAGGTTTCTGACATTTGGGGGCGGCTGCCCCCCGCCCCCGGCCCGGACGGCCCTGCCTGGACTACCAGATGAAATAGCCAAACATTGCTCAGTGAGTAGCTCAGCAACCGACCGAACCGTATGACACACAAGATAACAGAGCAACTTGGCTTTGCGATCTTGGGATGATATTTACTATCATCTCTATATAAACTGTGTACTCTACCTACCGTGTAACTTGTAAAGTGAACAGGACTTATGCTATCTAGCTATGTGGAATGGAACTTACAATATATTGGAGAAACAAGAGTAATTCACAGCGCGCGAAGCGCGCCGAAAATTGTGGGTCATTTATAAGAGAAATTGCCCTCTTCAGAGCAAAATAAAATAGGTATATCGTATATTATTATCAAGTTGAGTAGTGAGTTGAGTGAATTTTTTTTGGCCCAGATCGCCAGTGGGGGGGGGGGGCGACTGGGGGGGCGACAAGCTTCATGGGGGGGGGGGGCGGGCGCCCCCCCACGCCCTCCCCTGGCTACGCCACTGATGATGCACTGGCAGAGACATACCTTTTATTTCGATTGGGGCACGAGAACTCACCCAGTGTCACTTCAATTACCCAATCAGGGGCTAACATTGCACAAAATGACGCTCTCTCAACTATTTTCGGGGCGCGCTTTGCGCGCTATTTTTGTGAAGCACATGCCTTTCTGGAATATTCATGATTGTTTCTGCATCTTTTTCACTAGTGCTATGACCAATGAGGCCGAGATCGAGTCCTCCGCATCAGTCAATACAATTCATAGCCGTAGGAAGCTGTTCCCAGCTGGGGGTCGACATAGGTGGGGTGGGAAGAATGTTCCACACCTACGTTCTAGGGGAGGGTTGTACGAATTGAAGGGCTCCCCTTTGCTAAAATTGTCCATATATATGAGGGTCCTCAATGCAATTTTATTCTACATTTTGTGTATGTTTGAAGTAAATATATTTCTTTCTGAAAAAAATTTGATGAATTTCATAAAAGCAGAGTAGCAGAAAAATGAAGGGCTTTTCGTCTTTGAAAAGGGAAGAGGGGGAAGGAAGAATACTTCACCATCCGTCCCCCTATATGCTTCCTATGCCTGGCTATGACATAATGGTGATACCTCCATAAGGAGAATAAATAATTGCATTAAAGTTTCATTATGATATTGCATACCACAATTTATGCACACTTCGGATTGTACCCTAGGATTATGCCACCGTGCAACAGCTCCTTTTTTCTCTCTTATGGCTAATCAAAATACAGGAAGTCTCTTTGTCCTAATAATGATTTTAAGGCGTTCAGAAACCACTTAAGAAAACATATAACGGATTCTTGTTTCCAAATTTTCACAGCCTTTCCCCGGATCCCCCCGCCGTAGATGTCAGTGCACTTTTGACGCCTTATATATGGGCTTCCCCCTCAGTGGCATACCTGACAGAAAATGTTCTCAACATTAATTCCTGTTGAGCAGTACGTGTGGATCTATCGTTCCCGCCCATTTCAACCCCTCACATGATCCGTCGTCCCTACCCACAGCCGCCCTCTTGAGTCATTAAAATGCTAGTTCGAGTTCGGCTAAAAAATGTTAAGTTCACCTTGTGATTTTTGTGATCTTTATAGGCCTATATATAGTGTGTATCCAATGCCATTTAAAGATAGGTGAAAGTATCACTCTAATCTTAACAATTTTTTAAAAACCCTCAGCCTTAGAATCTGGGCACTTCGCTCCCTGAAGCCTAACCGTGGTGTTCCACCTTAACCACACTAGCTCACCTACGGTTGAAACCTTGACCCCACACCTACAAGCTAGGGAACGCTTCAAGCGCCAAGCCTGGCGCTGTTAAATTGCAGAATGTCCGCCATGTCATCCCGAAAGGAAAATAAGTGCAGAACGTCCCCCAAACCATTTTACCATTTGCAACGGCGTGTGCGTCAACAGGCGAGGGACGGGGGACATGTTCTCCACTTTTGAAAGTGGGTTCATCCCCGCATTTTTTTCAGAACAGATGCAAATATGCACATGTTTGATTTCATAGCTTGCAATGTAGCTGTTTCAATAAAATAAAACTCGAAAATGGTGTGAACAGTCATTTAATGGATTAAAATCGTGGCAAAATGCCTCAAATTTCACCGCAATACATCTGACATCCAAATGATAATTTCCATGGACCTTAGTGAGTCCCAAATCCCTAACCTCGAGTGTTTCGCTATTTCCTATTGAAATAGTTTTAGCCATGGCCATGTCTTCCACTTTTGAGAAACTGTTGACGCTCTTGTGCAAGGATCCATATACGTGACCCCCGTCGTTCCTCCGCATTCAATGTATTCTTCATTAGAGGTAGCAACTGTGAATGACCGTCTATGGAAAAGGTCCGTGCCAGTAAATTTAGAAAACAAAATTAGTCTGAGAAAGAGCCTCTGTTAGAGGAGTGGGGGAGTAAACCCGGCCCATCTTAGGCTATCATAATCTACTTACAATTACGATACCGGTTGAACTTGAACCAGGCCCGTAATCAAGAAGGGGGGGGGAGAGGGGCGAAGCCCCCCTTGGAAAATTTTTCGCCCCCCTAGATTATCAAAAATTAGCATTGCCGTAATGCATTTTAGTATGTTTCGCCCCCTCTGAAAAATTTTTCGCCCCCTAGAAGCTTTTCCGCCCCCCTTCAGCACCTTGTCTGGCTACGGGCCTGACTTGAACTTAATTAATCAACTGTCAATCATCTTCTTATTTTAGACCAGGGGTGCATACTTTGGATGTGGAAGCTGTGACATCCCTTGAAAAGTTAGCAAGTCGCGATCGGTCTCCACGTGATTCCTAGTCGGTGTCAAAAAAAAAAAAAGAACTAAGAGAGACGAAGGAAATCTCGAAAAACTTTATCAAATTGATAAGTTTTGCAATATTAAGTCAAGAAAAACAATTTAAATGTATTCAAAGAAGTAATTTTGGTCGTCGGTGGTTAGGCTATCTCATTAAAACGCCATGCACAGCAGCTTCGGTAGGATTATAGGTGCTAGCTTTCACGCATCCTTCTACCGGCCACAAGTCCCGGCCGGTATTATCAAGTTTGACCACAATCCGGCGTTATTCCGAGATAAGCTATATTATTACAAGATGCCTGCTCTACAAGTAATGGTCAAATTTTAAGTTTGCGGTGTGTTTAGTTCTCCTCTAATGCCAGTTGAAGACATTTAAATGCTTCAGTCTAATGCACAGAGTTTGAAATAGCGTCACATCAATGTGTGATGTAAAACGACTGTCGGTATGAGATTACTTTTCTGGCCTTTTCCACATTTTCTAGTAACCTCGTTTTCAATGATATCACAAATGCAGATGTATCCCCTACTTATATTAATTCATCATTTTGAAACTTTGCGCTCAAGGACTAAATTTAGACTTCTCCTTAGACCCTCAGATACATAAAATTTGGCCGGACGCCCCCTCTACCCCCAAGGAGATCCGCTTAACCCAAGTAATGGACTAAACTTTACTTCAAAATTGGACAAACGCAGCACCAGTTATCATCTGAGCATCACTAATTATTCAAAATTTTCAGTGTAACCTCCCATTAGGCATTTAGACCAAACCACATCCCCAGGACGGTTTCCACATTCTAAAATTTAATCATATGTTACAAAGTCTAACTTGAGTTCCGTTTGAATGGAAAAGCAACCCCCCACGAGAAACCTTCTGGCGTCTAAAGCTAGCCGTACACTACACGACTTAGCACACTGCAACCCAACTCGATCGTCGGGTCGCCAACAGTCGTGAAGTTTAAGACTGCAACTGGCAGTTTTAAGATCAGTTTTAAGTCGCGACGACTTCAGTCGGGAAGAACCAACATGTTCGTTCTTCCCGACTGAAGTCGGCGCGACTTAAAACTGGTCCTAAAACTTCAAGTCGCAGTCGTAAACTCATGCACACTATACGACTGTTGGAGATCCGACGATCGAGTTGAGTTGCGGTGTGCAAAGTCGTGTAGTGTACGGCTGGCTTAAGCCTCATGATGCTCCAGTTGATATTCGTGTCTGGACCAATTGGCGTCATTAAGAGGAACATGGGGTCCACATACACAAGAAAGCTTCTCGTCACTCCAACTGAAAACTCAAAAGTGAAAAATACACAGCTTTCGTATTTGACCCCCCCCCCCGAAAAAATGGGACCCTTTTCGCCCGAATGCAAAATTTTCTGGCTGCCCCTCTCCCCTGTCCATGGACGAACCTTTCGACGGTAGTAGCCAATTATCTATTAGTATATATAGTTGACCATACTGACAGGTCTTCCATACTTCATCGATGTCCACTTTGTGAACGAAGACGAACTGTATGTAACTGCTCCTCAGTTAGCAATGTTGTTCTTACTGTTTTTCGTTCTTTTAGTAGGTTAAAAGCAGGAGCTAATTGCAACCCATTGAAATTTATTGTGAGCTTAAATCAGGTTTCGTCCATGGGGTTTCATGTTAAATGACTACACGGCGCCGCGGGACATGAGGACGTTGGCTCCAGGACTCGTCGTAAGGACCCTTTTGGGGTACATGGGGTCCATGAAGCAATGCCCGGTGGAATATTGGGGAGAAACCTTAGAAGAACTAGTTTATTTACAAAACTGGGGACATCATACCGCACCCCAAAATTACAATTTGATCATTGTCTTTTGTTACAAGACGACCCGTCAGGAACACCGGATTGAATCCATCGACGAGCGAATGGAAAGTTCCAGAGACGTCCAACTTCAACGCAGCCTTTCTAGAATTGTCTAGAAGAGAGAACTGTTTACGCGGCCTGACGAAACTTCTACACTGTTTACTACCGTGCATTAAGGAACGTTCTCGTAATTGCTGGACTGTGTACACTAGAAGTTTCTGTTAAATTCTGGAGAGTTCTCGAATAAAAGCCTAGCATATAAAAGGCAGTTCAACAGTTGTTGTGGCGGAGAGAGACATTGAGAGATACCCTATTTCTAACTTCACGAGAGACATCAACGAGACAATACAATCATACTGCTGATATATCATAAGCCAGCCAATGACAAATTGCCTTACGACGAAACAACGCAGACTATTGAGATTGTTATCATACATAAACGATAGCCTTGTCGTTATTCGCTCGTGGAAACAGAACCTACGCTACAGCACGCGCTGCAGGTCTACCACTGTGCCATCGTCCAACGTGCATGCACTACCAGCCCTTGACCAGACCAGGCAAATATTGAGTAAAGGATTGTGAGTAAGTCTAATTAATTATTGTAAATTTAAGTAAGATAAGAGATTGTAAATGATCATTAAGTTGTTGAATTTTAATCTCGTTCTTCTGTGATCTTTCGCTGTTATTGGTTTGACTCGCGACCACAAGCCGTAACAGATTGGTTGCCTAACATACGGAACGAAAAATACTAGAAAATTCGAGAAATTCTGTTGTGAATCGTAAGCAACTGTGTTTGCTCAGACTACTTATTTGGTTGTTGAAGGCTTGATACAATTTCAAATGCCATTCAACTTAGATGAATTCGTGGCTAGTCCCTCAGTCGAGGAACTAGATTCATTAAAGAAGTCTGAGATTGTAAAGGTCGCAAAACATTACGGCATTGAATTTCAGCCTTTAATGCGGAAAGACGAGATTAAAAGATATGTTCTAGAATATCTAGTGGATGAAAGTATCCTGCCTATTACAGTATTGGAAACAGCTATCACTGTGCCAACTGACAACACATTTGAATTGAAAAGGCTTGAAATAGAAATGAATAAGGAGATTAGATTAAAAGAAATGGAAGAGAAAGGGGAAAGAGAGGAAAGAGAAATGCAAAAGGTAAAAGAGGAAAGAGAAATGCAAATGCAAATGCAAAAGGAAAAAGAGGAAAGAGAAATGCAAATGCAAATGCAAAGGGAAAAAGAGGCAAGAGAACATGAATTTAGGTTGAGCAACTAGAGTTAGGGTCATAAAAGGCTCAGACCCTAAAATAGGCTTGGATACTGGGGGATTATTCGATGTTTCTAGCACGTAAAATTTGTCCCCAAATTTCAGGAGGATAAGTGGAGAAATTCTTTAACCATTTTGAAAAGCTGGGTGAGCACTAAAGTGGCCAAGAGATAAATGGTCCATACTCATCCAGAGTAATTTCACAGGCAAGGCTCAAGAAGTGTATTCCGCTCTGTCAATAGAGGACAGCATGGGTTATGATAAGGTTAAAAAGGCATATACAAGCCTATGAATTAGTGCCCGAAGCTTATCGCCAAAAATTTAGAAAGTATCGTAAGGCGGATACACAAAACATAGTAGTTTTGCTTATCAAAAAGAAAGGAATTTCGATAGATGGTGTGCTTCCAAGAAGGTCTCCACATTTGACACTTTGAGACAACTGGCTGGTCGAGGAATTCAAACGGTGTGTGAATGAGACATTATTAAGACTCACCTTGAGGAAAATAAGCTGACAAGTTGAGTGAAGTTGCAAATTTGGCTGATCAGTATGCACTTACCCATAAATTCGGTAAAGTCAGACTCAAAATAAGGGTCAGTTAGTAGGCCAAATAAGAAATATGGCAATAGTAGTGGCACAACAAGTAATAGTGGATCTCAGTCTGGTTCTATCTCTCCAACAAATTCTGGTAAAAAACAACCAGATTCAGTCGTCAAAAGAACGACCAGGTCAGCTCAAACAAAGCTGCCTTTAAAGACATAAATTGTGGTTTCTGTCACAAAAAGGCCACACAATGGCAAATTGCTTCACATTGGCAAATTAAAGGAGACTGAAACAGCCTCCAATGCCTTAGCCAATGCAGAGAATTCTTCTGAGGTAGTCGTGACTTTACGGCCTAATTCTAACGACAAAATTAAGGAAGAATACACTAAACCTTCCATTCGTGTCTGAGGGGTTTATTTCCCTAGATGGGAATTCAGCTCATCCACCGTCAAAATTAAAATTTTTGCGTGATACAGGCGCAACTCAGTCGTTGCTTCTTGATGGAGTTTAGACATAATCGGACTCAAATTCCACAGGGGCAAATGTACTAATTCAGTGGTTTGAGTGTGGATTTATTTCTGTCACTCTACACAAAATTATTTGAAGTCAGATATAGTTCTGGGTCGGTCATAGTAGGGGTCAGACCTACTCTACCTGTAAAGGGGTATCTTTTTTACTAGGCAATGACCTAGCTGGCGGAAAGGGTCTAGCCAATGCAATTATGACAGACAAACCATGTGAGTTTTACAACCCAGAGCAATTAGAAAAGGAATTTCCAAAATTATTCCCTGCCTGTGCTGTCACCAGAGCCATGTCAAGAAAGCTCTCTATGGATGGTAACCTTAATCATCCACCCTCTAAAAGTGAGGATACAGTTCCTAAAGTGGAACAAGTAGGGAATCATGTAAGGATGATAATCTTGAACATCCACTCTCTAAAAATGAGGGTATGATTTCTGAAAATAAGGATGATAAACTTAATCATCCGCCCTCTAAAATTGAGGAAATTAGTTCCTAAAAATGGAACAACTCTCCGAAGGAGGAGTCAGAGTCTGGAAAAGATTCTAGTAAAAATGTTCATGAAAGTGAAGATTCTTGGTATGATCTCAGCCAATCTTTTATGACTAATCTTAATGATAGTCAGATTGTGAGTCTCCTGGCCCCACAACATAGTGAGGGGGTGGAACAGGAAAAACAAAAATGTCTGACACACTCCACAGAGACCAGTTGTCAGTCCAACAACAACGTGATGAAGAGCTTCAGCCATTAATAGCTGGTGCACTCACTGAGGATGAATCTAAAGACGTCCCAGTCTGCTTTTATTTGAAAAACAAATTTTTGAGCGTAAATGGCGACCACCTGATGCACCATTAGATGAAGAGTGGAGAATTTACCATCAAATTGTGGTACCTAGGACTTATAGAAGGGAAATACTGAGTATTGCTCATGAAATGCCATTTGCAGGGCACCTAGGAGTCAATTAGACTTACCACAGAATTCTAAATCACTTTTATTGGCCAAAACTTAAAAGTGATGTGGCCAAATTTGTAAGACCTGTCACTCATGTCAAATGGTTGGGAAGCCGAATCAGAATATTCCGGCCGCACCTTAAAGCCAATTCCTGCTTTTGAAGAGCCGTTTAGTAGAGTCATCATTGATTGTGTAGGACCCTACCTAAGAGTAGGGCGGCATCAGTATATATTAACCATTATGTGTGCTTCTACGAGGTTTCAGAGAGCAATACCTCTGAGGAATATTAAGGCTCGGACAGTCTTACAAGCTTTACTTGAATTTTTCACATTGTTTGGGTTGCCGAAAGAGATCCAATAGATCAAGGGTCTAATTTCATGTCAAACTGTATTCCAGCAGATGTTGTATGAGTTAGGCATAGACCAAATAAGTCTTCGGCTATCATCCGGGAAAGCCCAAGGGGCTTTAGAAAGGTTTTCACCAAAACATTGAAGAATATGTTAAAGACATATTGTCATGATAATGAGAGAGATTGGGATGAAGGCATTCATTTGTAATGTTTGCTACCAGGGAATCTATACAAGAGTCGCTTGGGTTCAGTCCATTTGAACTTGTCTTTGGACACACAGTTCGTGGACCATTGAAATTGTTAAAGGAGAAGTGGTTATCAGATCCAGGTGAAGAACATACATACATCTACTTGATTATGTATCCCGCTTTAAGATCCGTCTTCATGGAGGCATGTGAACTTGCTCAGGAAAATCTGAGGCACTCTCAGAAGAAATGAAAGCGTGGTATGACAAGACCACTGTGAAAAGAGAGTTTAAGCTGGTGATAAGGTGCTAGTGTTTTACCTGTTTCTGGTCAGCCACTTCAAGCTCGCTTTTCAAGGACCTTATGTCATGAGAGAAAAGTTAGTGACACAGATTACGTATTTTGACACATGACAAGCGTAAATCTAAAAGAGTATGTCATATTAATATGCATGAATGAAGAGATATTATGAAAGAGAAGATTGTGACATTTCTAAGGATGAAAGTGTACATGATGTAAATAGTAACACTAATGATACAGGTGATCAAGTGTGTATTATCAATGCCTGATCATGAACTCAGTATATGATGAGATCAAGGCTAATAATGTTGCCCGACATGTGTATTAAGTTACAAAATTCTGATGTGTTGGAAAAATCTTGACCAGAAATTAAGTCCATCTGGATCACAAAGAAAAAGTCAGAAATTGAAATCATTAAATCTATGAATGCATGCATGCTTGTTCTCAGATGAGATCTCTAATAGGACAAAACTCTTGACTTGAACATGATTGGGCTTGATGTGGGAGATGCCACACCAATCAAGCAGCATTCCTTACCGAGGTAACAACCTCGAAAACGACAACATCTCAGTGGATGAGGTTTTCTGGTTACACTGTTGGACCATGACATTATATAGAACATAGTAATAGTGAATGTGTCTTCCCCTTGTATATGGGTACCCAAGCCAGACGGTGGGTGCAGATGTTGTTACTGATTACCGAAAGGTGACTGCAAGTCAACAGAACGGATTCCTATCCGACATACCCCGTATTTGGATCGATTGTATTGAATAGATTGGGAAAGCTTGCGTATGTGTCAAAGTTTTGGACTTACTAAAGGGCGTACTGTAGGAGATACCACTCACTGAGGAGGGCTCGGAAAATCTCGGCATTCGTGACGCCAGATGGGCTATTTCAGTTTATAAGGTTATGCCGTTTGGTATGAAAAAATTCACAGATTACTTTAAACGTTTAGTAAATAATCGTCACGTCAAATTTTAGAAAATTGTGAAAGTATATGTTGATGACCTTATTGTGTACAGCAAACTCATGGGCATGAACACTGTACAACATGTTAAGGATTATACTTGTACAAGCTTGCCAAAGCTAAATTGACTGTCAATTTTGCCGTCAAAAGTGAGGATTGCTTGTGCCCATGTGGTGTACTTAGGGCATTGTGGTTGGTCAGGGTAAAAGTTAGACCACATTAAGGGGGGCTATAAAGTTGAGGGCACATTGACAAATTCCCTGCCCCAACTGAATAAAAGGAACAGCTACAGCATGCGCTTCCTAGGAGCCTGGATGGTAACTACAGACGTTTTTGAGTCCGAATTTCTCTCGGACAATTGCTGCACACCACTGACAAAATTGTTAAAGAAGAATGAAAAGTTTGATTGCGGACGGATAATGCCAAGCCAGCAATTTGAATTATTGGAAAAAGGCACTAATGAGGTTCACCCAGTGGTTGATCGCTCCAGAGTGTGAAAAAAAACAATTGATGGGTTGGCAGTGGATGCCAGTGACAATGGCATAGGCAGCAGTTTTGCTTCAAGATGATGAGCATGGTGTTGATCACCCTTTGTTGGTATTATTCTAAGAAATTTGACAAAACACCAGAAAAATTATCAACAATTGTAAAAGAAACATTAGCTTTTATCACTTGGTCTTCAACACATTTGATGTTTATTTGGGCCCTCAAATCCAAAAATGTTCAGCAAATTTGCATTTTTCTGAAAGAGAAATTAAGTTTTTAGGGGTTTTTATTTTCTGTGGGGGAATAAAGGAAAAGGTTACAAAAAGGGGGTGGGGGAATAGGGAAGGGGGGAAACCCAAGGGGTTTCCCCTTTCCCCCCAAAATTTTCTTGAGGGAAAACCCGGGGCCCTTTAAAATTAAAAATTTTATTTCAAATTTTTAAATTTATTTTGGAAAAGGGTTTGTTTAAATTTTGGGGGAAAACCATTTTTGAACAAATTGGCACTTTCTTGGGGCGGGGGTTCGGAAAAGGGAAACTAACCCCACGGGGTTTTTTTAATTTCAAAAAAACGGGGGGGATTAAACCGGGGGTTCCCCCCCAAAACCCTTTTATTTTATTTAAAAATTTTGGGGGGGTTTTTAAAAACAAAAACGATGAAAAAATTAAAATGGGGCCCCAAAGCCAAAATTTTTTTTAAAAAATTTAAAAATTTATAATAAAATAAATTCCCCAAAATCTTTTTAAATTAAAAACAAAACTTGGGGGTTTAGGGGGATTTAAGTTTAACCCAAAGAGGGGAAAAAATTATTTTTCAAAAGCCCTTACAAACCCCACAAAGGTTTGTTTAATTTATTTATATTTTTTAGGTTAAAATTTTAAAGAGAAAAAAACTGTTTTTGGGGTCAAATTCTTAAATAAAATTTTATCTTTTTGATTACCCCCACCAGAATTTTTTTAGAATAAAAATAAACAGGGTGGGGAAAAACCCTCCGTCCCAGCCCCGCCTCCAACCCAAACACATCTACAAATACACGCACAGTAATGGAGTACTAGATTCCCTTAACCAGAATGGTCCGTCTTAACTGAAAGTCCCAAGTTTAGTTACAAAATAGATCCCACTATTTCCCCATACAAATTTTAATTTTTCTAATTTTCCCTTTTTCCGAGAGTATAAATTTCAAAAAAACAATCTGAAATAAAAAATTTTTAGTTTTTAATAAAAAGGCCCGGAACTGCTTGTTCTCCAGTCAGTAGAAGATTTTTTGGGGAAAAATTTTTGACACGAAGGGCCCCAACCAATTGGCGTTTTCGCTTATCCATTTTTACCCTTTCGGCTCAGCCCCCTCTCCCCCACCCCTATTTTGAACCTTCTAGGCCTATGATAAATATCACCCACATGTGTTTGTGTAAACAACAAATTTTGTAAATTTTGTAATATTTCACAGTAAGAGGAACCTGCTCGCCCCGGGAATGCATTTCACCAGGAGCGAACTTCTGTGCGCGGGGTAACCCCACCACACGAGCAACGGGCCCCCGGGAAGGCCCCTTTTCAACACGAAAATATTTTTGTTTCATGGCTCTAATACTCTGCTGCAGGTCACCAGTACCCGGGCCCAGTACCCCAAACAAGGTACTAAGGGGGGAAAAAAAGGCCCCCGGGGAGGAGGCCAAATATTTTCGGGGGTGAGCCCCCACAAATTTTGCTTTAAAGGGAAAAGGGAAATTTTTTTACCCTAAAAGGGGGCGAAAAATTTTTTCAGGAGTTTCGCCCTCGCCCCCCCTGCTCAGATTGATGAACCCTTAGTAGGGGAAACCCAAATTTTCGCCCTGGGGACTAAAACTAACATCACGCCACTGATTTACTTTACACCCCAAAAGTTTTCAACCAAATTGAAATTAAAAAGTGAAATTCTTATTTCCCTGGGGTCCCACGACATCAAAATGAAAAAAAAAAGGCTATTAGCAGAAAATCCCACCTGCTTACACCTTTTGTGGGAAAAAACAACAGGAAAACGGGCAGATGGAAAGGGGTGATACTTGCAAACAAGCACACATGAATCGCATGAATCTTGGGATTGCAGAAATACAATTTAACTCTGGTATTTTTACCACCAGATAGCGACTTTTCAAAAAAGAAAGGTATTGGGTGAAATAAAATGCAAATTTTATGGGCCCCACTATTCTGGTAGTGGATTTTGGGCCTATAAAATTTGCATTAATAGGGGAGTAAAATTATATTCAAAAATTTCATTTTTTAGTTTGTAAAAAACTATAGCTTGTTTGACTTCACGCGACGACATTGGAGACAAAACAAGCAAGCACATGGCCCCCACGCATAGATTGCCGCGCGCCGTATTCTATTGGTGACAAATCAGTGTCTGCATTTTTGGTGAATTTGCGATGATACGCGCTTGCCCCCAAAACGGGGCACCTTTGCTCGTGCGCATATAATAAGGCCTATGCTTTCATGTTTTTTTTTGCAACTCATCAGTTGCTAAACCTTGCTTGTATCTTGCCACATTTTAAGACCATGAGAGTTAGCAGATGGGGGAGGGGGGCTGTCCCACGTTTGAAAAGGGGTATCATATCTTTTCCCCCCCATTTTTTTCCTAACCTTTACGAAAATAGAAGGGCACAGGGGTTTTTGATTTTTTCAAAGGCAACGTTTCAAAAAAAGCGAGGTAGGCAATGGGGACACGGCTTAATGAGGAAAATAGCGGAAATACCTAGTTTGACCGCGGTTGGAATAAAAATTTTTCTATGGCCTTAACCTGGTTTCAGATTTTAGGGGCCCCTTAGGGTATCGCGATTTAAGTTAAAAAATCGTTGTGGTAAAAAATCATGCCACCCCAATTTACCAAAATTAATAGCTTTAAGTCTTTACAATCTGAAAAAAATTCGCCCAACAACACCGGTCTATAGCTATCGGCAAGGGTTTTGGATAACTACCCAGTATAACTATATGTCACATACGTTCAAAATGGAAAAGAGGGAAAGGTTGGGGGGTCCCCTCAGCAAAATGTGAAAATGATGACTTTTAGATGTGAATTTCTTTCTTATGGAAAAAAAAAATAAGTCCCCAAAAAGCATTTTATGGGTAATGGCATTCCCCAAATTTCTTTAATTGTCAAGGATACCTATTGGCCAATTTACCCTAGGTTTTTTTCCCTTTTTTTCCCGCTGCAGCGTCTTCGGAATTGGACCTTTCGGCTAATGCTTTTAAAGAGATGATGACCGCCTTTTTGAGATTTTGTTAAAAAAGGGCCCCAAAAAAAAAAAAATTGATTTGTTTGTTTAAAACAATGCAAAAAACAAAAGAATTAAGGAGCACGGACATCCTTTTGGGTACTCCTGTAACTGTGGCCAAATTAAAAAAAAATATATAGCCACGATTAAGCACCAGCATCATTTTCCACATGACATGCCGTAGATGCTTTTAAGTTTGGGCATTTTTCCCGTTCCCCAAAAATTAAGAATTTTTTTACCACAGAACATTTTCTAGAAGAGAATTTAAATATGTGCGAGTTAATTTTTGAAGGAGAAATCAGGTTTCAAAGACGTGTTGGGAAATTTGGTACTTC
Organism: Holothuria leucospilota; assembly: GCA_029531755.1. Lineage (NCBI taxonomy): Eukaryota > Metazoa > Echinodermata > Holothuroidea > Aspidochirotida > Holothuriidae > Holothuria > Holothuria leucospilota. The sequence goes on along the minus strand of JAIZAY010001022.1, from coordinate 5,769 downwards.
CGGTCGGGTTAAAGTTTAAGTGTACATGACTAATGCAACATTTAGTCTGCATGCCCCGCATTAAAAACCCCCGTGGGACACTGTAAATGTGGACACTTCACCTTTTACCCATTCCCCAAATTTCTTGTGGGAAATATTTTTCCCAACTCGGGCATTGGTTTTAAAATCAATCAGAATTTAGAAGATATGTGAAAGCAAGCCAAAAAAAAAAGGTAATCTTTGGAAAAATTTTGAGGGGGCCTTCTAAAAAAAACCAAATTTTTCGGGGGGGGGGGGGGGGGGTTAAACCCTTTAGGTTGTCTCGATTATTTGGGGAAATTTTGGCCCCGGGGTTGGGCCCTTTCTTAGCTTTTGAAAGAGTGTAGGTTTTTAAAAAAGGTTTTTTAGACATGAAATGGTAGAGGTAAATGTCGGAGTTTTCAGGAATTGTAAATTGGGTTTTATTTTTTAAATTAAAAACGGTTTACTAAACAAGATTGGATATGATGTTAAAAGATAGTGTTTACAATTTCTCTAGCTATGATGGCAATACTACAGTAGGCTAAAGCTTACAAGGGGCTTGTCGTTTAAAAACTTAGAGCAGAAAGGTAGCCGTTAAAATTTTTTGTAAGCAACCACGTTTTAAAATCTTCCAACTTTTTCAGCTAGGTGATTTTGTAAAATGTATATAGTACGGATTGTATTCATCCCCCGGTGATTTTATTTTATTTTACCCTGGGTTTTCCAGGGGTAATGCACAGTACCTGACCCTAAGAACCAAAAGGAAAAATTTAGGATTTTTAATAAGTATGAAGAACATTTGAAGATTGTGCCATAAAATTTTTCAGTTTTGGCTGGGTGTAAAAGAAAATTTGGGATTTTTAAAAACCCGAAATTTCCCTTTTAAAGAGAAAAATTCCGTCAAAAAAACTGAAAAAATTACTATTTTTTCCCCTTTACTGAGGGAAAATCTGCAAAAAATCCGTAAATTCCAATAACACAGAGTATCCCCAACTTAATCGGGCCCTCAAAGCTTTGTATTTGCCGAGGTTATGACTTTTTTGGTTTACAAAAATTTCCCTCTTTGGGGTTTTGGGAGATTTGCTCTAATCTCTTAATCAGTTGCTTTAGACCCGCTTGAAATCTGCAAAAAGGGAAAAAAAGGAACACTTTAAAATTTAAAATATTCGTTTTCCAAATTTTTTAAAGGGGCACATCCCCTTAGGCACTTTTGTAGATGCCTAAAGTGGCCAGGGCCACATTCGGCACTACGAGGCGAACTACAGGCAAAAAAATGAGATGAAAAATAAAAGTAAGGGTTGACGTATAAAAACCCCACTATGATTTTCTGCAAAATTATTCCAAAAAAATGTTTTTCAAAGTGTTACGGCTTGGGTCGCGAGTCAAACCAATAACAGCCCAAAGATCACAGAAGAACGAGATTAAAAAATTTAAAAAAATTAATGATTTTTTCAAAACCCTATCTTACTTAAATTTACAATAATTTAAATTTGGGTTTTCACATCCTTTTCTCAAATTTGCCCGGTTGGTCCCAAGGGCTGGTAGTGATGCACGTTGAGATGGAAGTGGAGACCCCAGGGGTTAGCATAGGAACTGGTTCCAGAGCGAATAACGAAAAGGCTAGCGATGAGGATGATAACCAAAACTCAATACAAGGTAGAAACGGCGAAGGGCCAATTTGTCGGGCTGGCTTAGAATCTAGCAGTATTATAGTTTGGTTTTTCGTTTATGCTCTCGAGAAGGTTTGTATTAGGTATCTTCAATGTCTCTCTCCCCCAACAATGTTTAACGCCTTTTATTGTGGCTTTTATTCGAGAACTCTCCCGAAATTTTAAAAGAAAACTTCTAGTGTACACAGTCCCAGCAATTACGAGGGAAGTTTCCCTTTAAAGCACGGTGGGAAAAAGTGTAAAGTGTCGTCAGGGCCCCGTAAAAAAGTTTCTCTTCTAGACAATTTTGAAAGGCTGCGTTGAAGTGGACGTCTCGGGAAATTTTCCATTCGCTCGTCGATGGATTCAATCCGGGGTGTTCCGACGGGGTTTGTAACACTCCCCCCCCCTTTAAAAAATTTTTGGACGTCTCGGACAAAATTTAAATTTCAAATTAAAATGTATAATGTTCAGTAAAAAAAAACAGTATGTATTTAGTTTGTCCAAACAAGGAAGGGATAATCATAAATAAAACAAATTAGGTTTTTTATAATGTCTTTTGGTTTCCAACATGTCCCTCAAAACCCCATCCCTGGGGATGGGGGCGTTTCGGGGGGTTTAAAACCCCGGTAAGGGGGCTTGATTGGTGTGGCATTTTCCCACACAACTTTAAATGTTCAATCAAATTTTTTTTTTAGGGTTTCATCTGAGAACAAGCAGGCCAATTCTTTAATTTTAAAAATGATTCTTTTCTGACTTTTCTTTGTGATCCAGTAAAATTAATTTCTGGTCAAGATTTTTCAACACACAAAATTTTGTAATTTTAATAAAAAAAAAAACATGTCGGGAACATTATACCCTTAAATCCCCACCCATTACTGATTTCATGATCAGCTTTTGAAAATACCCCACTTGTCCCCTGATAAAATTTTTTTGTTTTTACTATTTACATAAATAAACCACTTTATCCTTAAAAAAATGTCACAATTTTCTCTTTCATAATATCTCTTCATCAATTAATATGACTTTTAACTCTTTTTAGTTTTACGCTTTCGGGTTTGTCAAAAGGGAGTAATCTTTTGGCACAAACCCTTTTTCTCTAAATGACAAAGGCCCGGGAAAAGCGGGGTTTGGGAAAGTGGCGGACCAGAAAAACGGGGTTAAAAAAAAACACTAGCCCCTTACACCAGTTTTAAACTCTCTTTTAACAGGGGGTCTTTTTCATCCCACGTTTTCATTTTTTTTGGGAGGGGTCCCTTCAAAATTTTCCTGAGCAAGTTCACAGGGTCCATAAAGGGGACGATTTTTAAAGCGGGGATACATAATAAATTTAGTGTATGTTTTTCACCGGGTTTCCGGGATAACCATTTTCTCCAAAAACCCAAATTTAAAAGGCCCAAACGAACTGTGCCCAAAAAGGACAATTTCAAATGGACTAAAACCCAAGGGGTCTTGTATAGTTTCCCCGGGTTTAGCAAAAATACAAAATGGAATGCCTTCCCCCCAAAAATTCTTTTCATTTTTATGACAATATGTTTTTAAACTATTCTTCAAATTTTTGGGGTAAAAATTTCTAAACCCCCGGGGGCCCCCTTTCCGGAGATAAGCCAAAAAAAATTAATTTGGTCTATGCCAAACCTAAAAAAACATCTGCTGGAATCATTTGACATAAAATTTAGCCCCTTTGACTGATTGGATCTTTTTCGGCAACCCAAACCAATGTGAAAAATTAAAAGTAAGCTTTTTAAGACTTTTCCGAGCCTTAAATTCCTCAGGGGTTTATCCCTTTGGGAAAACCTGTAAAAAGCACAATAAGGTTTTAAATAAATATACGGGGCCCCCTTTCCCTACTCTTAGGTGGGGGGCCTACCCCCCCCCCCAATGATGGACTCTACAAAGGGGCTTTTCAAAAGCGGGAAATTTTGGTTTTAAAGGGTCGGCCCGGGGAATTTTCTGATTGGTTTCCCAACCTTTTGACATGAGTACAGGTCTTAAAAATTTTTTCCCACATAAATTTTAAGTTTTGGCCAAAAAAAAGTGATTTAAAATTTCTGGGGTAAGTCTAAATTGACTCCTAGGGGGCCCGGGAAAAAGGGCTTTTCCCATGAGCAATACTCAGTATTTTCCCTTCAAATAAGTCCGGGTACCACAATTTGATGGTAAATTCTCCACTCTTAAATCTAAGGGTGCATCAGGTGGTCCCCAAATTTACGCATTAAAAATTTTGTTTTTTCAAAAAAAAAGCAGGGTGGGAAGTCTTTAATTCATCCTCAGTGAGTGCACAACACTATTAATGGTGGGAAATCTTCACACGTTTGGTTTGGGCTGACAATGGTTTTGTGGAGTGGTCAGACATTTTGATTTTTAATGGTCCACCCCCCCACTATGTGTGGGGCCAGGAGACCACAATCCTGACTACATTAAAGATTTGTCAAAAAGATTGGGGTGAGAAACATACCCAAGGGAAACTTCACTTTCATGAAAAATTTTTACTAGAATTTTTCCCGACTTGGGCTCCCCTTTTGGGGGAGTTGTTTCCCTTTTTAGGAAAAATCCTCAATTTTAGAGGGCGGATGATTTAAATTTATATCCTTATTTTCAGAAATCATACCCCTCATTTTTTGAGGGGTGGGGTTTTTCAAGATTTTCACCTTACATGATTTCCCCATTTTTCCACTTTGGGGAAAATGATCCTCACTTTTTGGGGGGTGGTGTTAAGATTAAAACCAAAGCGAGCTTTTTTGGGCATAGGGTCCCAGGACAGCACAGGCAGGGAATAAAAATTGGAAAATTCCCCTTTTTAAATTTCCCTTTTTGTTTTATATCACAGGGTTTTTCTGTCAAAATTTCCATTGGTATACCTTTTCCACCAGCTAGGGCAAATTTCCCAGCAAAAAGAGATACCCCCTTTACAGGTAGAGTAGGTCGACCCCTACTAAAGACCCAAACCCCAAAACTAAAAACTGACTTCAAAAATTAATTTTTTGTAGAGGGACAGAAATAAATCCAACTCAACCCCCCTGAATTTGTACATTTTCCCCTGTGGAAGTAGAGTCCCGGGAAATTTGGGAAAAACCCCTCAAGAAGCAACGACTTTTAGTTGGCCTGTATCACGCAAAAATTTTTAAATTTTTACGGGGGGATGAAACTGAATTCCCCATCTAGGGAAATAAAACCCCCCAGGGCACGAATTTTGGGAAAGGGATTTTTTCCCTTTAATTTTTTCTTAGGGAAATTTGGCCCCTTAAAAATCACGAACCTCAGAAGAATTTTCGGGATTGGCAAGGCAAATTTGGGGGCTGTTTCGGGCTCCTTTTAAATTTTTCCAAGTGAAGCAATTTGCCTTGTGGGGCCCTTTTTTTTGACCCGAAAAAAAAAAGTTAGTCTTTTTAAAAGGGAGTTTGGTTTTTAGCTGACCTGGGCGGGTTTTTTTGACGACTTGAATTGGTTTTTTTTACCCGAATTTTTTGGGGAAAATGAAACCAGGGCGAGATCCACTATTTTCTTGTTTGTTTTTCCCCTACTAATTTCCCTTTTTATTGGCCCTACTAAAAATGACCCCTTTTTTGAGTTGAACCCCCCTTACCGAATTTTTTGGGTAAGTGCCTACTGATCAGCCCCAAAATTTTCAACTTCACCCAAAAAAGGGCAGCCTTATTTTTCCCCAAGGGGGAGTCTTAATGTCACATTCCCCCACCGGGGTTTAAAATTTCCCCGACCCCCCCCAGGTTTTTCAAAAGTGTCCCAAAAGTGGGGCCTTCTTGGAAGCACCCCCATCTATCGAAAGGGGCCCTTTTTTTTTGATTTAAACAAAAATCTACGATGTTTTTGGATCCGCCTTTCGATACTTTTTTTAAATTTTTGGCGAATTTTAAATTCGGGCACTAATTCCCTAGGTTTTAATTTTGGCCTTTTAACCCCTTTTTCCCTAACCCAAAGCTGTCCTCTTTTTTGACAAGGGGAATCCCCTTATTTTATCCCTTTCCCGGAAAAATTTTCCCGGAGAGTAGGACCCCAAAATTTTTTCTCTTGGGCCCCCTTTTTGCTCACCCAGCTTTTTAAAATGGGTTTAAAAAATTTTTCCACATTTTCCCCTGAAAATTTTGGGGGCAAATTTTTC
>JAIZAY010000540.1:0-40319 GCA_029531755.1 Holothuria leucospilota | reverse complement strand
TTAAAATTTTTAAAGGAAAAATTGGAGAATATTCCATTGTCAAAATGTTGTGAAAAGAGTAAACTGGAAGCATTTAATATTGAAGAATGTCTTCAAATTTGTAAATTCTGTTCCAACGACTGTGCCTTTTTTAGAATGATAGTAGATCTTGAAGTTTTTGCTTGAAGTCACATTTAAAGTTTGTTTTCTGAGCTGTAGTGTTACTTTAAGAATGAATGACACTTTTCATCAGATTTGTATTTTGAGTTTTATAATCCTGTACTGTATTATGCCATGCTCAGTGAGTATGAGTATGGGCTGTCATCTTTTGTATCGCAATTTTTACGAGCATGAGTGCATGCATGTTTTCTACAGTGTACCGTACGTATCACTGACCTAAGATGCCTAGTACTGGCTTCAATAGGTTCAGGAGTTATACGTACAGTATTGCCCTATATAGCTGAATCATCCAATAGACCCTCTTGCAAATAGTAATTACAAAGGATTATGGGATACAGATTGTTCACCATAGCTGAAACATCCAGTTTTCAGAAGTACTCTTGGGGTTGAACTTAGTGTGTTTATATTAGTGTTGTACCAATATCGCAAGTAGCTTATATTACCAATACCAATATTTCACTTCTCAATATCATTCTAAACCGATCCCATATCAATATTTGGGAATTAAGCATTCTGTGTGTATGCACTTAAGGCTACTGATCACCACAACTAAGTGTCATTTCATTCTGATGAGGCAAAATGTTGGAACTTGTATTCAAAATACTTAAATAGAGTACCATTTCCATGGCATACGGGAGGATAATTATCGGTTAGGTCATATCAGCTTTTAAGGTAAACTTTACCAATACCCATACTAGACAAAAGTGGAAAACATCAGTAGATACTGATGTTAGATACAGATAGTCGGTTTACCAACCCTAGTGCATATAGAAAATAAGCTACAAAAAATGAATCTGTTAGACTTACCAAAATTATTCAAGCTACTTTCACATCCACCATACCCCAGGCTTTATTTTCTGTGCAGTAAAGCCAATTATAATTTAAGGATCCAATTATCACACCATGTTTTAGATTTGCACTGTGGATTCTTTTACCGGCCTGTACTGTATGTACAGGTCAGCCATTTTTGTACATAATGACATTTTGAAGCCTTTGCTGTAGTTTTTAGATAACTTTTGCAATTACTGTACTATTGTTCCTGGTCTGGTTTTTTTCTTATACCTTTTTTATGTCTAAACTTGTTGCTTTTCATTGGAATACATTTTTTATCTTTTTTATAAGCTTTCTTACAAATGTATTCTAAAGATGAGAATTGAATTGTAAATTGTGATTTAGCCTTCAGTGGTGATTCCCAGAGTTTCATTAAACAGAAGTTACATACCATTTTGGTAAGCTGTTTGTTTGGAAAGCAAAGTAAGGGGTATCAGTACAATAGAGTAGGACCTTAATGACATCTAAATGTGTTGGAGGGATCAGCTAGATCACCACTCAATGATGTAAAATTTTTAAACCAGCTGTTACTCTTTGCAATGTTTTAAAAATTTTCTTTAAACCAGGTTGTAGCAAGTCTCTGGATCTGGAAGTAAACAGTCCTCGGGTGCGATTCTCTATCACACATCCCATGTATCTTCGTGGAACATCATCAAATAACACAGGTCCAAGTGTATCTTCATCAGAATTAAATGTAAATGATCATCCTTGCACTCAGCTGAACAGTTCCTCACTATTGGAAGGTCTTTTAACTGGAAGCCAGAGAAACCATTTTTCTCAGGTATCACAGGGTGACGACATACAGGTTGCAAATGAGCTTACTTTTAACATTAGAGAGTCACAATGCCAGTTGTCTGGTAATTCTGATAGAAAATTGGAAAACAACCTAGCACATGAAAAATCTTTACAAAGTGAGTTTTGCAAGGAATGTTTCAGTTTAAAATCTCCTTGCAATCATGACCAAACGACACTTATTGAGAGACAGTTTCCATATATGTTTTGTGAGGAGTCATTTCAGTGTAAAAGTGACTGTAAAAATCATACCGATGAGAAACCCTTTAAGTGTCAGTTCTGTGAGAAGTCATTTAAGCTTAGCAATTCTTGTAAAATCCATGAAAAGACTCATACAGGTGAGAAACCCTACAAGTGCCAGTTTTGTGAGAAGTCATTTACCAGGTCAGAAGTCCGTAGATTTCATGAAATGATTCATACAGGTGAAAAAACCTACAAGTGCCAGTTTTGTGAAAAGATGTTTTACAAGAAACATCACTGTGAGTCTCATGAATTTAGTCACACAGGTGAAAGACCTTTTAAGTGTCAGTTTTGTGAGAAGACATTTAACAGGAAACAAACTCTAAAACGTCATGAAATGACTCACACAGGTGACAAACCCTTTAAGTGCCAAATTTGCCAGAGGTCCTTTATCAAGAAACAGGACTGGAAAACTCACGAAATGGCCCATGCAAGTGAGGAACCCTGTGAGTGCAAGTTTTGTGGTAAGTTTTTTACAAAGAAATGGAACTGCAAATTGCATGAAATGACACATTCAGGTGAGAAACCTTTCAAGTGTCAGTTTTGTGAGAAGACATTCAGGAAGGAAAAGAAATGTAAAAAGCATGAAAGGACTCATGTGGATCATAAAACCCTAGAAACGCCAGCTTTGGAAGGAGTGAGTGTATCTACAGGAGAGTAAAATCAAGAAATGTTTCATACAGGTGAGATACTGTACCCTTCATTGCCAGTTTTGGAAGGATGTTGATCAGGAAATGTCACCATTAAATCCATGAAATGGTTTACACAGAGACCCTACAGGTGTCAGTATTGTGAGACAAAAATTTGATGGCAGGCCATGAAAACAAAGCAAAGCCTTGAGCTGGACTTGAGCCCAAGTATTTGTGTAATGAGTTCAAAAGTGAAAACCACTCTGCCACCCAAGGACCCTAGATCACTGACAGTGTCTGCAACTGTATATAAAGCATGATTCCTGTGAGGCCTCTTGCCACCTCTTGCCAAAATGGCATACTGTAGATTATCCCTTTTACTGGTTTCTGATTGGACAAAGCAGTGGCTTTACCATTTTTTTTTCAAATTTCATGAAACAATTTTTGTTTTACAAGTCAGTGTTTTGCAAAGTAAGTGGTCCTGTTTCCTTATGGAAGACTGAGAGAATCTATGTGACAATAGCAGAGTATATCTTGCAGGAAAACATATCTGGTTCTAATGTCTGATGTGTGATGTCCAAACTTTATTCCGAGAGGCTGATTTGTATCATCTTCTTAACATGATATGAATATATTTTTCTATTTTTCTACAGAAAAAACAGAATGTACAGTATTGATGTTAGACAATTGTTTGTGCAACTCAATTTTTTTAAATTCCCTAACATATGCATACAGGACATTGAAGGATGGAGGTGGCCATGGGGGGGGGGGGGCGGGGGGCGCTGCTGAGTTATATTGCCTGAGAAGAGTGTTTACTGAGGAAAGTATTGCCCATGAAAATTGCTCCAAAACTGCCAAAAATCTGCCTGACAAATGATTTTGAGTGACGGGGGGGGGGGGGAACTGCACCCTTCCCAGCCCCACCCCATATGCCCTTTAAATGCTTCCTTACATGTTTGAACAATACATCCAGTGCTTTATCTTCAGATACGTGTAAAAGACTTCTTAAATTATTTATTCCAGTGACAATTAAGAGGGTGCTAAATGAAACAAAATATATTTTGTTGTCAAGAAAAGACTACGAGCTGCTTCAAGGTAATGCTCTGTTAGTAATACTAGCATATTGCTTCCATAATATTTTGATGTTAGTATAATTTGAAGTGTCTAGATTAAAGCAACTCTGAATCAATACCATTCATTGTAGATTGAGCTGAAAGTTTTTTTTTTTTTTTTGTAAATGATATTTACAACTCTAAATGTGTCTGCATACATGGGTCAAGATTACATGGAAATACAGATGTTCATTTGGTTTGGCTTTATGACATCACAGATTTGCCATAGTGTAATGGACTGCTATGAACTGAATATTTGCTGAAGAATTCATAACTTTCTAATGCAACATGCTATTGTGATGTTATGTTCACCCAAGTGAAGAGAGAAAAATTTTGGTATTATGAAACATCTTGTCACTAGAATATCCTTTGAAGTACACAAAGAAGGGTTCACTGTATTCAACATTTTTTCTGGTCACTTTTATGACTGATATGATATTGTCTACGACTGAAAAATATATGTTCTTTATGTTTTTTTAATTATGGTACATTACAGTATTTTACTGTTACTTTAAACTTCATTTGCATATGAAGCCAGGAAATAGTTCAAAATGGGAAGCGTTAAATGCATCACATTCATTGGTCCCTACAGAATTTCAAAATTTGGAGAAGGGGGAGAGCAAACATTTAGGGTTACAAAATGTGGGTGTGCATTGCTCATGTAAACTGCATGAATTTGTACAGGAACGGACTGGGAGCAAGTGGATGGGCAAAGGTCTTGACTGCCGGGCAAATTTTGCTCATGCCCCACCCCCTTCCCTTGGCAGCACCACTGGTCATATCAGTCTCAACACTTTGATATTGGAGGGCATTGTTGTGATTAAGAAACCACAAATTATGTGTAAAGAATGATAGGCTGTTGAACCAGAAATCCCAAAGTCTTAGTGATTCCTTGCTAAAAGGGGGCTTTGTTACACTGCATGAGGTTAATCCCCAAATTTATACTTTTTGACTATATCATTTATTACGATGTTTTCACAATTTGACCCCTGCTGACCTCACATGACCTTTGAACTCCAAAACTGAATAATAAAAAATCTGAAAAAAAAACGTGTCTTAGAAGAGATTCGAACCCGGGCTATCAAAGAACTGGTTTCCCGTATGGTATAATCATGCTATAGTCACAGCATCCTCTACACATCTTCTTTTTGATCCTGTACCAGTTATGCTTGTGAAAAAATACGTGTTGTTCTCCATAACTTTATCTGTGGAATGATAGAAAAATTCAGCCCAGACTTTTCGTTGGATACGAAACGCCGGACACAATTTTGAGGTAATGCTCGCTGTCTATTTAGTTTGCGAAATTTTCGAAGTTTAACCTCTGATGACCTCATGTGACCTTCGACCTCCAACAAACCCGAAGGGTTCCCTTTCTTTTAAAGTAACACATCTATATACTAAGCAAAGTATCCATCATCTTTGTCTTGAAATATCGTGTTTTTCAAGGTTTTGGGTTTATGACCTCAAATGACCTCTGACCTCCACTGAGAACAATAGGGTTATTCCTCTCAATATTGTTAAGTTATGTGCCAAGTATGAAAAGTGTTCATCATTGATATCTTGAGAACTCGTGTTTACAAACGTTTTAAGAATTTCGTATTTTCACCTCCGGTGACCTCAGATAACCTTTGATCTTTACCAAAACCAATAGGGTTCATCATCTGACTATAACGTATCCATATTCCAAGTATGAACAGCACCCATGCTTCCTACCTAGAGATGTCGTGTTTACAAGATTTTCGGTTTTTGACCTGTAGTGACCTCTCATGATCTTGACCTCGACCTCCACCAAAAACAGTAGCGATCTTTCTCTCAATATGATAATTCCATGTTACAAGTATGAAAATTATCCATCACTGCTTTCTTGAGATACCGTGTTTACATGCCAAGCCTTACAAAAACACATAAACGCACACGCAAGCACACCCATCAGGGTTGGAGTCCCTTGCATCCGAGTCCGAGTCCTGAGGTCCGAGTCTGAGTCCTGAAGTCCGAGTCCGAGTCCTAAGGCCCGAGTCCGAGGCCGAGTCCCTGTGTATAAATTCAACTTGTTTTAAGTGCAAGAGGACGAGAACTACAAAGAAATAGTCTTATTCTAAACCTTTATTCCTTCCGATGGCCATAGATCCAAACAAGTAAACGTAACAAAACAAAGACCACTGAATTTCCTCTTATTAACATAGACGGATAAGACAGGGATCTACAATTTCCAAAAAGGGGACCGACCATATAATAGAAGAACACAGCAATGCTTTATTGCACGCGCAGTGCAAAAAGAGAAAAATCAGCTTTTCTAGCTTTCCATAGGTCTATGTTACCGTGTATGAAATTGAATTATTTACTTCTGACAGTTTCAACACCAAAAAGTGACTACTTTAAGATTAATGGATATATGAAAAGAAGGGGCTAAATTTCCCTGAGCTCTGCCTGGATCCGTGCCTGGTATATAAAAGATGGCCGGCAGTGTCTACCAGAACGCGTCCCACCCAATCCCCCAGTCAGGGCCAGATTTAAACATGGGCCAGCGTGGCACGTGTCCAGGGGCCCCCACAAAATTACATTACTGTATTTTTGGGGTCGTTTGTGGAGATCATCTGTGCTAATTTTCGTTTTGTAGGCTTACATGTACGCAAGGAGGAAATCTATGGAGTTCATTTCGAGTGAGGGGTGAGAGTGACCACAACCTTTAACCTCCTTTCGTGACTTGCTTCACTGTAGTCTTGAGGAGAATTAAGGTCGGAGGGGCACCCCACATTAGTTTGAGACCAGGACAATTCACAAAATTCGTTCTTTACTGCGATTTTCCTACAGAAATCCCATAATTTTACTTGGTTATTACCAAAATCTCATGGACTATGGGTACTTTTTTTTCTGAAACTAACCCATGCGTTTGATTTCTTCAAACTTAGACCGAGTTGCCCCCAGTAGTATTTCAGGTACCAAGATCGAGCTATGCAAGAGGAGCACATGGTGAAAGGTGAATGCTTAAATGATATTCTGATATTATGTTGCAATACATGATTTGTCATTATAACAAGTTAATCAGCCAGTAGGCTCCTGAAAATTGCCCCAGGTCTGGAACAAAAGCTTGAGTACTAGGGCCCTGGAAAGGCTGGACGCCAATGTCCTATTTCGGGGGCATAACACGAGACCGAAGGTCCACGAGATCGAAAATCAAAAACAAAAAGGGTCCACGACACCGAAGGTCTGCGAGACCGAAAATGAGAAAAGGTCCGCGAGACCGACAGAAGTATCCGTCCGCCGTACTGCTGCGCTCCGCTTTAAGTTAATGCTGGCACCAGTATTTACCTTTTGCAAACTAGTGCGTTGCCCTTGCAACACCACCCTTCTCGTATTAAACGTTCCGGTCTCGCGAGCGGATTTTTAATTTTCGGCCTCGCAGACCTTCGGTCACGTGAAACCTATTTCATTTTCGGTCTCGCGGACCCTATTTTATTTTCGTTCTCGCGGACCTTATTTTATTTTCGGTCTCGCGGACCTTCGGTCTCGTGGACCTTCGGTGTCGTGGGCTGTAACCCTTATTTCGACCCCGTCTGGTACACGTTTTGGCTACAAATAACATTAAACATTGTACCTAGTGTGCGTATGGTTTTCCAGCAAAGATTTTTTCGCGTAGTTCTGACTTCAGTAATTTTACGGTGGTGGGAAAAAATAGTCGGTCTCGTACCCGGTCTCGGCCCGAGTCCTCGAGTCATTTCGGTCGAGTCCGAGTCCTGAGCGCCCGAGTCCGAGTCACGAGTCACAACAATCGCGACTCGAGACCGGTGTCGAGACCGAGACCCATCTAGCCCTGACACCCATACACTCACGTGATTGCATCGATTCCTTCCGCCTTCGGCATGGAATCAAATAGAACGAAACAAATCCGTACAACTTAAGAAACTGGATTGAATGGATTCCCATATACGGCTAGGTTTCTGACTTGCAATGACTATGGTGCATCCTTTGAAAACGTCTAGTCCCTTAATTATAAGGTCCATTATTTTAGGGCTTCAGGTGGCAAAATACGAAAGCTGGTTCATCAGCCACCTTATCGACAACCCTGCGTTGTGCAGACTTTTTGTTAAGGTTCCAACAATTTTCTACAGGGACTTTAGAGTGTGTGTGTGCATTAGCGGCTCGCCATAGGGGCACGGGGGGGGGGGGGCACTTGCCCCCCCCAAAAAAAAAAGTTTGCAAAGCATGGTCTTCAGTTTTCAAAAATAAAAATAATAAATAAAAAAACATGTAATTCGAGATGGGTTAGGCCCTCCCTTTTCCAAGAGTGGGCTTAAAATTAAAGAAGTGAATAACTTTCCAAATTCAATGCGAAGGTTAAACATTAATAAAGGGCTTTCAAAACGACATTTTTTTCGGCGCGCTTTGCGCGCGTTTCCTCAGTTGCTTGTTTGTTACTATATATACTTCAGACATCACGAATGGACCTGCAGTTAGTGCGAGGTAAGGTGATCAAAACAAATGATCACGCTGTGATATTTGTAATCTGATTAGCTTAGGCATCATAATGTCATTTACAGAGTGTAACGGTAATGCTGGAGTTAAATGCCCATAGTTTTGCAGACACTTCAGAGCTTTCGTGGTCATTAGATACACAACCCATTAGCCGTGTTGATTATCATCCACGACTAAAAGCAGTTTTGCCAGAGTGTCACCTGGCCAGATTAGCACAGGTATCTGTCTACAAAAAGTTGTAACGGGCATGGAGTCTAAAAGTATTGTGTTTCCCATAGAAGGAGAGGTTTCCCTTCCCTTGTCCAAGCTGACAGCGCCGTTGGCCCACGAGCGGTCTTATGACTGTCAAATGGCCTGTTATAAGCAAAAGGTTCTCCACCTCTGTGCTAAAGTATACCGTTTCAATTGATTAAAAATAAACACATCAAACAGTCAATCTAAGCTCAGTGTGATGAGACTTTTGACTAGTGGCCTAGCTATTTGTATATAGGATGAGACGTCGTTCTGAGTTAGGAGAATTCCCCTCCCCATTTAAAAAAATTCGTTTCGGAACGGTACTGAGATCCAAAATATTAGTGCTATCATTTCATCGTTTTCAAGTCTTCATGCTCGAAATTTTCGTTAGTTTAAGAAAACAATCCAGAAAACCAACATTTTATGGCTTTTTGGCAAAGCTGAAACATATTGTGACACGATGAAAGAAACAATAAAATATTTAAAGGTAGGGCTCATTTTATACAGATGGATCAAGCAGCTTTGCCCATTTCACCTGCCTCTTACTCCACCCCTATGGTAGTACGGTAGCGATCGGTTGATATGGTTGTATTTATTTTTAAAGTAGTCAGCTCATGACTAACTGTCTGAAATGGTTTTTGAAGAGCTTTTGAAAACTACATGGGGCATCGCTGTAATACATAATAATAACCATACTCCCATAGGCGTAGGAGGCGGGGGGCTGGGGGCTGTAGCTCCTCTCACAAAATATTTTTGTGAAAATTCGGGCAATATTCTGAGAATTTTTGGGGCACCTACTGAAAGCAAAATAATGCAATAATGTAGCTTAACGGAAATCGATACTTTAAAAAACTTCCTTGGTAATTAAAATATAGTTCTGATTTGGATTGCACCATCACCTGTGTATTCGGTATTAATTCACCAGTGTGTTTTTTAATGGTTAAACTTGTATATTATGATTATCAGTGGTGAATCTGAGGAGCCATTAGACCATGCCCTCGTCACTGATCCCGATTTTTTTAAGTACCTAAAATAAAACACAAAATTTTACTTCAAAGGTAGCATATGTGGCAACAGATTGCATGTAAGGACACCTAATTTTTCAAAAATTTCAAAGGGTAGGGGGTGATGCCTATTTTTTCTTTTAGTACCTAAAATACGTACGGTAAATTTTTTAATACAAATTTTACTTCAAAGGTAGCATATGTGGCACCAAATTGCATGTATGGACAACTAATTTTTCAAAAATTTTTCAAAGGGGAGGAGGACACCCCCTCCCCTTATCACACAACATAGTGCCTGCCCCAACCCCATGAGAGAAATCTTGGCTACACCACTGATTATTATCATCATTATTGTAACGACTTCCCCCAGAATTATAACCGGTATGGAACAGGTAGTAACGTGGCAAATTATTCTATGTAATTGGCATGCGGTGTGATAACGAATGCATGCCTATATGATATGTAAATAAACATTTTGAACGCGCGCGGAGCGCGCGAAAATTTTTGTTTCTATTTTTCGGGCAGATCGTTTCAGCCCCCCAATCAACTTGGGCCCCTACGCCTTTGCATACTCCTATTGAGGATATTGTACTATCCGGAGCTGACCATTAATATTGCTGGGGGGGGGGTCTTCCGAACCTCCCTGAATACGGACTTGAGTTTGCCCCCCAAACAAAATTTCTTAGAGCCGCCCATGTGTGTGTGTGTGTGTCGGCCTGTGTAGGGGTGGGGGCAATCACCCTAGATCATTTCTAGTTCCCCGACTGCATGCTTTCTGTCTTAAAATGTTAAACCTTGTACTCAGTGTTTGATCATTGTTATTGTTTAGAGTATAAACTTGTCTACAAAAAGAGATAAAAATAGGTTCAATTGCGGTAGCAGTTTTGAACAGTGTCCGTTTTGACAAGAGTCCGCGAACTCAACAAACACGAGCTCCCTCTTTCTGAAGACGTAAGCTATCGCATTTATTACTAATAAAGATGCTGAAAAACGGCACTCTGTTCAGGGCTTCGCTCTCTCAGTGGGCATAGACATCGGGTTAGGTTAAGGGGAATCGGATACCCCGGCTTATGGACGGGTCGAGATGAGAGAAATTAAGTGTGAAGTTGATATCCAACATAAAAAGATGTAAAATTGTTGCAACGCAAAATGAAGAAAAAAACCTCCTATGTTCAAGACGTCATTTTAAGGCGGATAATATTAATACTATACGCCCACCGTTCAAAGCCAGTTGTCTCATAATTTGTTTCTGTTGGGCAGATTGAATAGAACTGTTTTAATTTTAAATTTTTACTTATTTTTTTATTTTATTGAGTGGAATTTAGGCTAGTCAATCATTTTAATCGATTGGGGGAGGGGGAAGGGTTTAATGCAGGGTTGCTCAACCTTTTTAGACCCAAGATCTACTTTTCAAGTAGCCACCCTCCCGAGATCTACCAATCCAGTGTCAAAATCGCAAACCCGGCGTAAATGTGTACTGATAATCTGGTACTCTTAATGTGTGCCGATTTCATGCACTATAGATGGCCCATCGCATCAACTAGATTCTCAATTTATTATAACAAACAAAACATACACTGTTATACAGTTACACATCAACTTTATTTTTCTCATTTTTTCCTACACCCCTCGCGGTCGAGTAGACCGCGATCGACTGGTTGGGCACTCCTGGTTTAATGAATTAAAGACAATATAGCCCACGAGATCCTTCTGTATTGCGGTTTCTATCTTCAGTATATATTAGCGTCCCTACAAAACCTTGAGTATAGTTACCGTGCCTGCGCAATCATCCCTTCCAGAGTAACCAGCTAGTGTCTGGGCGCGAGCATTAGTGTGCATCGGACGATATCACACCCGTTTGGAACCACTGTTCCAACATCTTTAGAACCACAAACAGGAATTGATTTCAATAACCAGAATACTTAGCACCCTTCCTCTAATATTCGCAAAAACATGCACATCACCTCAACACGTTGAAAAATACATTTGTCTTAAAATCAGCACTTGCTCGCGTTCAACTTGAAGACTGCCTGAATAAAGTGAAACGGGTGGGGGGGGGGGGGGAGGGTGATTGTGGTTAGTAAAATAATGTTTGGGCCTTTTATGCTGTTTATTCATGCTTATCAAAAATTCTTGCTTTATTTCATCCTGCTGTTTTGTTCCTGCTGGAAAACAGGTTTAGTTGTGTGAAAGTAATCAGTTTAAGTGTAAAATAAAGAGCAGACGTGGGACCGTACGTAGGACCCAACTTTTGAAAGTCTGAATACCAATAAAATTGTTTCAGGGGCCGATCCGTGGTGTCTGAACTCCCCGGCCAAAATTTACTGTTGTAAAGTATTTAGTAGGCCTACATATATTTCTAAAGCAGGTCATCAATTCATTGAGCAGGTCATTCAACTGTCAGTACGCCACGCAGTCTTGTTTATCTAAAATTCTTCACGTGGCTTGCACCTGGTAGTCTTTCCGGTTTCCTGTCACGTGTTTGGTGTACGTAACAATTCCCACGTCAGAGCTTCCAAGTCTCGCCCCTATCCCATCTTAATTTCGTGAGCGCAGTCAATTTCACTTTCTACAGCCTCCTGGTCATACAATATCATCACAATAATTAATATTTATATTCTTTGGTGCGTATCAACTATTGACCAATCAGCCTGAGGGGACTGCATAGAATTTCATAGGGCCACGAAGCACACATTCTAGTAATCAATTTAATCTGCATAGCTTTTTGGGGAATGGAGACTGGAATCGTTTAATAAACCATCTTAAATCGACAAGATCTGTCTTCCCCTTTTTGCTTGATCTACTTGGAACTACACTTCTAGATTCCCGTACAAAGCCTTCGCAGGAGCGATCAGGGCCGCAGCGAGCGGGGGGGGGGGGTCACACCCCCAATATTTGGTCGCCGTCGGGAAAATTTTCGGTCTGTCGGAAAAAAGGGAGAGGGAAGAGGAAAAGAGGAGAGGGAAAGAAGAGAGGAAAAGAAGAGAGAAGAAGGGAAAGGAAGGGAGTGAAAGGGAAGACGACGGAGAATGAAAAGAAAAAAGAGAAAGAGAGAACGGGAGCGCATAGCCAGTCTGTTATCGGCTATTTCGACTTTCGGCTCTTCATCTAATTGGCCCATTCAAGTTGAAGGCCTGCCGGCAAATTGATTATGCATGTGATGGCCGTATACGGCCATATCAATGGCCGTCGGTGTAATTGGACGAGTGGCTGAGTCCGTCGGCAACTCGGGGGAAAGAAAGGGAGTTAAAGGCTTCCGTATAGGTGCACTATTTCGGGTCACATGACATTCTTGAAAAACCACTTTCTGCACATTATTCCTCACTTTTATCATCACCATGGGGAGCAACACCTGATTGCTCATGGAGAGGGTATCCTTAGCCCGTTTTCTAAACCCTCACCTTGACTTCAAACACATTTTGCAAACTCCTGAGGATCCGGTTTACCCACAAACATCCTGGGAAAAAATAATGCGTGCCGCGCGTGTCTTCCCTTCACTTCAATCAGTCTCAGGCTTTTACTTTTGAAAACCAAAATGAAACAGATACAGAACCCATCCTGGCGTTCAAAGCATATTTTGAAAGCTTAAGATTCTGAACACTTTCTCCCTTTTTGAACGCCGGGCGCCTATTTGAACGCCTGACGCGTCTTGTGTTCAATGCTGAAAGTATAGTGTTCTAATTCTGAACGACAGGTTCAGCTCCTCGAGTATAGTGGCATGACGGGAGGAATAACTAGCATATTAAAATTATCCGGAATCTTTGCATTGGATAATGTATTATGAACCAGAATATACCTATCCTGCATGGGACTTATTTTTTTTACCCAGAGATTATGCTAAAACCTCAGAGCTTCCGGTGGCGAAGCTCCCTGGACCCCACCAGGGGCCCTAAGGCTGGCCCAGTGTTTTAGCCAGCCGCTATTTGTGCGACAATGTCTCATAAATGGCGACAAATGTCACACAAAAAATATGACAAGCAAATTCTACCCGGGTGTAAATTTTGAGGTTCCTCATTACGGCAGAAATCCACTCAAATATTGCACCATTTGCGATCTAGGCACCTTTCGAATTCCAAAAATTTCCACAGGGGAGGGGGAACCCCTCCTATTAGACCCCTCCCCCAGGCCACAGATCCGTAAATGTCGCATTGAGAAACGTCCTAGCTAAAACACTGGCGGGCCTCTGGGTCCCAACCGCTTAAAACTATAGCAGCCTGACGAGAGGATAGCATAATACATTAAAATTATGGGAATCTTTGCATTTGATGATGCCTTATGAACCAAAATATATCCATCCCAAGACTTAATTTTTCACCCAGAGATATGTTTAAACCTCAGAGCTGGACCCCAGCTGGGCTTTGACACCAGGGGCCCTTAGGCGGGCCCCTAGACCCCACCCGCTAAAGCTCGTTTTCGCGCTACGCATTACCAGATCTGTCGGCAAAACATAATATCTACCAGTAACGTAACGTAAGGGGGCAGGGGGCGGTCTACCCCCACTTGTCGTCCTGGAATGGTCTGTCGGTACATTTGCTGATCTTGTCGGTACATCCGCCCGGTGTGGACGGCTACTAGTCTCCCCAACGGTTTACCTGTTTTTGCTCTCAAGAGGACAATTTCTCTAGTAAGAACCCAAAATTTCCGTCGCGCTGTAGAGTCACACCAGTTTTTCCAATAGTTCCATTCTACACAGCTAAATAGCATAAGTCCTGTTAACCTTACCAAGTAACATGTAAGAAGAGCACAATTTATGTCGAGGTCGTAAATTTCATCCCATATCGCAAAGCCTAGTTACTGTTCTCTTGTGTGCGTCATGCGGTAGGGTCAGTTGGTGAGGGACTCGCGGAGCAAAGTTTGGCTATTTCAGAGGGTAGTCCAGGTGGTTTCGAATTCGATACAATGTATGTTATCCCCGATACGGTCTACAGGCCCTACAGTTTTTATTTTTTTTCTTTTTGTTCAAGTTTTGTTTCAAGTAACTCAATAAATAGAATACATGGATTTACGTAAATATCGGGAATTTCATCTCATTTCGCTAAACTTAGTTAATGTTCTCTTGTGTCTGTCGTGCGGTAGGCTATAGTGACTCGAGGAGGAAAGTAGGCTACAATGTAAGTTGTGCCCGATAGGGTCCAACTGACAAGACAATTGACCCTCTATATAAGCTTTAAAATTAAATATGTATAAATTCTTTTTAGTGTCGGCTTACCCAAAAAAATTGTCGGCTTACCCCCAAAAATTTTCGCGCCCTTCGCGCGTTTTTTCAGCTTAGATTCCGGGAAAAACATTAAATCAGCGCGGAACTAGTTCCCTCTAGTTTATACAAATTTTATGCAATATATGCCCCGCAATGGCATGGTATAGTACACAGATTTTCCCCAAATCCTCCCTTACCAACTCCTCGACGCTTTCGGGGATTCGGGTCGTTGGCCCTCCCGTCGGGCAAATCCTGGCCCCACCCCTGGTGGATGGAGGGAGGGTCACGGGTGCGAGGGTGACTTGTTAAGTGATAACCCTCTGAAAAAGTGTCGGTATATTGACTTTATGCTGTCGGTACATTTACCTTATTTTCATCCCTGCCCCCCACTTCTATCACCCCAGTTACGCTACTGATCTCTACAACCCCCCCCCCCCCCCAAAGATAACACCTTTGCTATGCCCCTGATGGCCACTCGTCATATAGTAGGCCCCTACAATGTTTGCAGTCTACAGCATGTCTTAACTTTGCTGTAGTACATTATTGTATCTATTCCAAGATGGTGTTCAGAGGTCAAGTAGCATTAACCCCGTTTTTTCTGCATTAGACCATGGTAGTAGCACTAGCCAAACCAAGTCCATAACTTATTTCAATGACTCCCTTTATGCTCATTCAGTGGCGCCGGCACGGGGGGCATGGGGGCCCGTGCCCCCAATGAAAATTTTAAAATGATTCCAAAAGGCGATTAAGCTATAGATTTCTGTAGGGGGTAGGGTGAGGTGTGCTTTAACCGAGTGATAGATCTATTTAATCATTTTCTATCACAAAAGTTTCCCAAACTATCAGAATTTTCGCAAATCCTTCGCAAACTATCAAAAATTTCGCGCGCTCCGCGCACTTCAACCCTTACCACAATGTTCAATATTATCAATATCTTCTGATCACAACTCCCGGAGAAGCACAGCAGAAAAAGTTGAAAGCTGTTTACGAATTACTAGGTAAAAGACTGGCTTTTTGAGTGGCATATAGCTTTGTTGGGCAATTGAAAGTGCCTCGATGCAGATTCTGAATGTTGCTTTTGTCATTTAATGTTACCTAATGAAAAATTTCGCGCGCTTTGCGCGCATGCTTTACGGTTTGCACTCCATCTCATGACCATTATTAAAGGCATTTTCCAGTGGCTTTTTACAAGGGTCCCATGTGAAAGAGAAAAAAAATTTCAGTTTATACCCTCTAAACCCCGTAGCAATACTCTTTTCCTAACTCGAGATATCTAATATTAATGACTACTTATTTTTGTCAAAAAATACCTTCAGTTCTCATCAAGGTCACAGAATGTTATGTAAAGTGGGCACATTGCCTTAAATTTCTTTTGTTTTCCTTTATAATTGAATGTCATGTTGTCCTTGAAATTTGATACTGTTGGAATGTTTGAATATCTTTCCATGTAGGTTTAGCATAAATCTACACCATATGTACGGCATAACAAACAAAGTTGCTAAATATTCCCTACAGTAGTGTCAATATCATAAAGAAATTCAATGCTTTGTCAAATTAATGTGCCGCGATGACATCACAGATTTCCCATAATGCACTTTATCTCAGGAAAAAAATTGCATTTCTTTGAAAATTAGTAACTTCCAAACGCTACAAGCTATTGAGATGCGGTTTTCACCTCCTAGAAAAGAAAAATTTTCTGCATTTTTGGAAGTCATTGATTTTCGTCAGTGGCAAATCCCTTTAAGGTAATAATACATGGAACTATAATAACAACACCTGTATAGGGACCTAGCATCAATATGGGACCTTTCGATCTAAGTTGTTGTAGCATGATTTGGAAAGTTGAAATTACGTATTTGCCGTTATACATTTTAATAAAAATTACCGAGCGCCTTGCGCGCGGCCATTATCGGTATAGATGGCAGGCGCGTAGCCGGGGGGGGGGGGGGGGCGAAGAGGGCAGCCCCCCATGAACGTATTTTTGGTATTTTTAATGTTTACTTTTACAATGTTCATAGTGTTTCCCCTATATATATATATATGCGGTAAATAGGCCTGGGAAGTGCCATTTCCAGCGATCTGGGAGGCATTTTGGCCAAAATTTTCTTGCGCTTCGCGCCAACCCTTGTTGGCGCCAAGCGCTGAGAGTCTGTCCATGGGCTTCGCCCCCCCCCCTCTTTACAAATTCCTGGCTACGCCCCTGATAGACGGTGATTTTTAATACACTTACGACAAAAAAGCATTCTCAAAACACGCTTGTTAGTCCTTCACCCTTATCTATCAGGGAGGTCTAATATCACCTTCCTGCACCTATACTCTCCCTCCCGCCTGTTCCCCATTGCTGGAAGCTGTTCATCTGGATTTCGTTCAAAATTAGTAACAATACGGTAGTGTTAAAGTGCTCTGCGTCATAGTCTTATAATTATCATTTGGATGCCAGGTAATAAGCATTATGTCATTGCTCCATTTTATGTACTTGATCCAGAGCTTCCAGGAGGCCCTATGCAGGTATCTGCAAGCCTTAGATGCCTTTTATAATGCACAATGAAGGGGAGGAAAAAATTCGTTATCGTCCAACAATGTTTCTGCTAACTCCACTCACGTATTTTTGGTTAAAAACTTTGCCTGAAAAGAAAGCGGTAAAGTAGCCAAAAGGGAGTCTTCAGGAGGTTTGTTGACAACGTATTCTTCTGTTAGACAACATACTCTCCTCTTTCACCTAACCAAAACTTAGAATTCACTAAATTATCGACATTTTCCAGCTATATATGATCAGCACCAAAAATATTCCAAAGATAGCACCATTTTGCATCTAAGAAACCTTAAATTAGCAAAAATTTCTCAAAGGGGAGGGCGACACCCCCTCCCCAGGACGGCACCTTAGTGTAGTGACAAGGGAAAGATCCCCACTGCTGTATACAAACGCAGGGAGCATAAAAATGGGAATATTTAAGCGTCGCCACTCACTTGGAAAAACATCCAGCCAGTCGGAAAAATTAGGGACATTTTCCAGCCATATAGGTGTGTGATCAGCTCCAAAAAATATCACAAAGATAGCACCATTTTGCATCTAACCAACCCTAAATAAACAAAAATTTCTCAAAGGGGAGGGGGCGCCCTTCCCTTAGACCCCTCCCCCAGGACGGCACCTTAGTGTAGTGACACCTGACAAAGGAAGGATCCCCACTGTGTGTACGAACGCAGGGAGCACACACATAGACACACAAAAAAACGCATTTGCGCAGACTTGGGAGGCAGGCGCGGATCCAGAAATTTTAAGGGGGGGGGGGCCCAAGATGGAAAATGTCATGTGCACCGAAGGTGCACCACGAGCGCGAAGCGCGAGTTCCTACGCGTGGGGTCCAGGGGCCCGCTTTGGGCCCCTGACGGGGTCCAGGGGCGGAGCCCCGGTGGGGGTCCAGGGGGCGAAGCCCCCGGAAGCTCTCGCAATATTGCATTTTAAGAGCACAGAAATCGACGTCCAGTTCTTACGTCAGTGAGATTTTATACCTTTTCCTGTTTCATGGAATTTGATGTGTATGGCTCAGTATCAGTTACTATATGTACCTGCAGAAGTTCCGGAGAATATAAGTTATCTTAAAACTTACACGCCAACATTATGAGCCCTTGTAGGTAACTTGAGATGATTTTTGCCATAATGAGTGTTTGATTTTCGTTATAGGGTATTCGGGTTTAGGACGTTAGATGAAACAATTGCGCGCGAAGCGCGCCGAAAATTTGAATTTACATTTAAAACCATTGCTATGACTAACGGTGTCAATTCCCTTTATGTATGTATATCAATTAGAAGGTGGGTTCGATACTAAGTTTTCAGTTCTCATAAGAAGAGGAGGGTGAAAAATGAATATCAGTTGCTTTACATCCTTACAATGCTGGCTCCTCTGAAATCACGTTTATGCACACGAATAATTGGCTTATGGTAGAACCCCACCGATGAGTAATGCGAATACGTTTGGGACCTTATTGACAGTAAAAGGAGCAATTCAAGGCTAAAAGTACGCAGATCAAGCGAAAATCAAGAAATATTGAGAAGACTTTGCAAAAATCGTGAAAGATTTCAAATGATTTTTGGTAAAAAATGAAAAAAATAAATCCATCACTCAATAAAAACGTACCTCTCTCCGTAAGCGTAAACAATTGCGCGCGAAGCGCGCCGAAAATTTTCGGTATAGAGCCTCCCGGGAGCTCTGCATTAATTGTACACTGAAAAGGGGGACCAACAGGACTCTCACAACCTGACATCCATATGGTGGGAGAGATGATATATCACATTCTTTTTAGGTATAGCAAGAGGGATGGTGGACGGGCGCAATTCGTTTCAGAAAGATTTTCGTCGTTATTGAACGTCGCTGTAAAATGTTTGGAAAATAAGCAACGGCAATTACGTACTTTCAATCTTTCAAATCATGTGCTAGACTAGATTAGTTAAAGATCCCATAATGATGAGAGCCCTACAGAGAAGGAGATGTACTTTTTACAAAAATGTTTGCATTGGAATAATTTCTTGCGTCATAGCTTAGTCAATGGTATATGAAATCGGGTGTAAACCCTGTCGTATGCGCGCGAAGCGCGCCGAAATTTTGAGTAAAATATTAGTCCATGACAAAACCTGCATTCAGAACCTGCATCGGACACTTTCACTTTCCCACCAACCTATGCTATTCAGAAACGAATCTTCTGACTGAGAATTCTTAAAAAGCACTTTTGCTCCTTTGTTCCTCCGTGAGTAGTTACCGAAAGCTATTGATAATAACGACAACTCTGACACAAGGCTTGACGCTAGCGGAGCGTGGGAAAATTTGGAATTTGTCAAGAATTTCCAAAACTTATGATACTTTGAGAACAGTTTGTGAAAGAAAATGGTCAGAAAAATAAACCAGTCATCAAAAATACATCTCACCCTACACCCTCCACAGAAATCTGTAGCTTAAACGACTTTTGGGACCATTTTAAAAATTTTCAAGAATCGATGGGGGAGGGGGACACACGTCACCCATTGCCCACTGTGCCGACGCCACTGTCTGTAGCTTAAAAGCCTTTTAAGTTCATTTTAAAACTTTTCAGACAGTTTCGAAATCGAACAGGGTATGCACGCCGCTACTTTGCCTGCAACGGCTGGTGCCACTGTGCACAATATCACGTCACCTGACAGCTTGTCTTCTGTTACAAAAAATTTCACTCTTTTAACGCAAAATTGTTACTACATTTCAGTGCAGCTAGCCGGGCCCATACTGCATATGTCACGATGTTTACTTATTTAGATCTTAAGTCAAAGATCATTACTCAGCTATTAACCTGTTTTCGAACATTGTAGCTCTCCTTTCGTCGTCAACCACTTTAAAAGATATCTAAAGAGATAATCTAGCTTTAGCTCCACCCAACCCCTACAGAAATATATACTTTGAATACGTTCTTAGACACTTTTATTAATTTTTTGCTCTTAATTTTTCTTTCTCCTTTTCTTTTTTTCTTTTTCTTCCTTTTTTCTCCTTTCGTTTTTTTTTTTCGTGGCGGGGGGGGGGCCCGGGCCCCCCAGGCCCCCCCCCTGGATCCGCGCCTGATTTGTCACAATTTATCATCGAGTGAAGTTGAAGTACATGTTAAACAAGTTACACATCTTCTCAAGTTTATTCTGACTGATTACAGATAACGATATCAAGTTTGAAACAACTGCAATAAATGCCAACATCAGATTTCTCATGAACACATCAACCTTTAAATAGCTATGATGAATTGAATACCTGATGAATACTGATGATAAAATACTCTCTTCAAATCTGACATTAATCATGTAAAATATATCTTCCTATTCTTGCAATAAAGAATCAAAAGGAGGGGAGGGGGTTGAGGGTGGTGGGTGGTAGGTGGGGTATTGTCTTCACAAAGCATTAACATGGCACAAACAGGCATCTTTTACAAGAATCATAATAAGCAATTCAGCCTCACCATCAACCTCACAGGAAAGCTTTACTTCCAAACGTATTACACGTTGCAGGATTTATGTATGTTTCATTTGACAATTTGACAAACTTTCTCATTTGCACAACAAATACAAAGCTTCAAATCAAGTTTGAAGTAATAACTATGAAAAAGTTAAGTGCCATAATTTAAAAATGAAGATGACAAAATCACACTTTCGATCAACATGATAACAATATAAAATTGGTCATATCTACACTGGTGAAGATTAGATAGACTAGACAAAGTGTTGAAGTGATTCCTTCTTCGTGTACTTCAAGAGATATATGCTAGTGACAAATTAAATTTTTTTGAAATACTGATGGTTTTATTTTCTCTTCCTTTGATGTTAATCCCACCACAATAGCATGCTGCATTTGTAAGTAATGAAATTTATGGCAAATATCCCTATAGCAGTGCATTGCATTCTGGGAAATATGTAATGTCATATAGGTAGACTAATCAACTCTGTTTTGTATTTCTTTATACTTTTGACACATACATGTATGGTAAACACTTTTAAAGTTGCGCTCATCATTCTCAAAAAAGTTTTATTTCAATCTACAATGAAAGCTACTGAATTGGTGGGGGGTGAACTTTTAGGGTCAAATTGAAGCCTCAATTTTTAAAACATCAAAACAGTTTGGAAGCAATCAGCTAGTTTCACTAACAGTATGTTACCTTGAAGCAGCATCGACTGTTTTCTTGACAAAAATAACATTTTTTAAGTAGCATCATCCTGAGAAATATAAATAAAACATCTGTAAGGGCTTTGACCAGCATCTGATACAAAAGTTTTCTGTTTTCTCAAATATCCTTTTATATTCTTACTCTTATCCTATTGTGAAGTTTCAGTCTAAAGATCTAGTGCATGATCTACAGCTGATCCATCTTAGAAAGTTAAATTTTAACTTTTAAGCAGCACCTACAACTGTTTAACAACATTACTTGCCGTATCTTTTCCATATACTGTACAGTACACTTTATTGTTTCACATTTAAATTTTCTTGATATCTCTGTCCATTGGGAAGTTGAAAGTTGAATGATTGCTATGGACTTTGGTTGGCACAGCTTCATAGCAAATTCCTTGAATTTACACTCAGATGCAAAATGTGTTCAATACATATGTATTGATTAAACAGACTGATGCCATATCTAAACATCTGTTTTGGGCCAGATGTAAGATCTACTGTATGTTTTCCTGCTTGATATATCAAGCTAATAAGGTTTTCAAACTTTGATGCTTGGGGTCCTTTCACTAAAACAAAGGATTCCTCTACTCAATATCATTGCATCTGACCTAACAATCCTTATGACCATTTCTAGTTTTGAACATCGAGTGATTGGCTATCATGCTGTT
This sequence comes from Holothuria leucospilota, assembly GCA_029531755.1. Taxonomy (NCBI): domain Eukaryota; kingdom Metazoa; phylum Echinodermata; class Holothuroidea; order Aspidochirotida; family Holothuriidae; genus Holothuria; species Holothuria leucospilota. The sequence goes on along the minus strand of JAIZAY010000540.1, from coordinate 18,309 downwards.
ACATACAAAAAAGCTATTATGTGAATGGAAACTCCATACCACCTTAAAGGCTAAATGTTAGAGTGATTCCTTGCTTCTGCCACATCTGACTGAAGTGCCAAAGAGTCCTAATGGTGATCATGCTAACACAGGTCCAATACTGACAGGAAGTGCAGTAGGGTCCTTGAATGGCAGAGTGATTTACACTAAAGAGCATATACTTTGGTTGAAATCCCAAACAAGGTTCCATACTGTAGGTGGGTTTTCCTCAAGGTATTCCAGCCTTTTTCAGCCTTCCTCTCACTTGGTACAGTCTGCCATCAAATTTATTCCGCCCCCCTCCCTCCACAAAACTGACACTTGCAGGTTTTCTAACATGTCTAAATCAAGCATAGATTTCATGGTGACATTCCCTTATACAGTAAATGCATTTTCGAAAAACTGGCACTGAAGAGTACTGTATCTCACCAGTGTGAGGTATTTCTTGATTTTATTCTCCTGCAGAATGACTCACTCCTTCCAAATATGGCACTTCTTGGTTTTTATCACTTATGTGATTCATTTCATGCTTTTCACGTTTCCTTTTCTTCCTGAATGTCTTCTCACAAAACTGACACTTGAAAGGTTTCTCACCTGAATGTGTCATTTCGTGCAATTTGCAGTTCCGTTTTTTAGTGAACAACTTACCACAAAACTGGCACTTGAAGGTTTTCTCACTTGCATGAGACAGTTCATGAATTTTACAGTCTTGTCTCTTGATAAATGATTTCTCACAAACTTGGCACTTGAAGGGTTTCTCACCTGTATGAGTCATTTCATGACTTTTACAGTACTGTTTCCTGTTAAATGTCTTCTCACAAAACTGACATTTGAAGGGTTTCTCACCCGTATGAATCATCTCATGGTACTGACAGTGCTGTTTCTTAGTAAACATCTTTTCACAAAACTGACACTTGTACGGCTTTTCACCTGTATGAGTCATTTCGTGATATTTACAGTCCTGTTTCCTAGTGAAGGATTTCTCGCAAAATTGGCATTTGAAGGGTTTCTCACCTGTGTGTGTCATTTCGTGGGTTTTACAAGTATTGCTTGTCCTAAATAACTTCTCACAAAACTGACACTTAAAGGGTCTTTCACCTGTATGAGTCATTTCATGATTTCTACAGTCACTTCTGAACTTGAATAACTTCTCACAAAACTGACACTGGAATTGTTTCTCATTCTGTATTATTTCATCTTGATTGCATGGAGTTTTTGGACTGTAATATTTCTTATAAAACTCACTTTGTAAAGATCTGTCTTGTGCCAAGATGATCTGTGGCATGTCCACTTGCATATTAGAGTTTTCACACAACTGACATTGGGATTCTCTAGTCTTTGCAGTTAGCTCATTTGCACCATGTATATTATCTTCACTTGCAATTTGAGAAAAGGTGTCTCTCTGGCTTCCAGTTGTAAGACCGTCCAATTGTAAAGAACTGCTCAGTTGAGTGCAAGTGTCATCATTTACAATTAATTCTGAAGAAGGTGAACTTGGACCTGCATTATTTGATGAAGTTCCACGTAGATACATGGGATGTGTGATAGAGAATTGCACCCGATGACTGTTTAGTTCAGGAGGTTGAGACTCCTTACAACCTTCATAGAAAGAAATTTAACAAAACACTGCAAAGATAAACAGTTGCTCTAACAATATAATACTACAAAAAGGTTATCCAGTTAATCTCTCCAACAATGGAAGATATCTGAAGGTTCGTAGTGTTATATAATTCCCTCTTTACTTTGATTTTAAAACAACTAGCTTAGCTCAATGGTATGGCATTCCATGTTACAGAACCTTTGGCAAATATCACTGGAGGAAAAATGCCATCATTGCAGGACTTTGATAAATATGCAGATCTTCTCTCATACTGGCACCTATGAAAATTGCAGCAGAAAATTAAAGATGTAAAGAAATTCCTTTGCATGTAAGATTTCAGTATAGTCATTGTTCAATAGACTGACGCAGTTTTCAAAAAACTTCTAAATGCACAAATTCTTTCAAATAATTATCTCCTTATCCTTATATCTTCAATATATCTTCAAAACCTTTCATTAGATTTTTTTTCAACATTCATCTCTTGCTACCAATTTTTAAAGCTATTTTTGTTTTACTAAAACCTGCATTTTCATTTCCTTCAATGAAACCCTCTTTTATACCTGATACTGTACATTACGACCTACAACTTCTCTCTCATTTTTTATTTCACACCAATGCAAGCAAACAGCAATTCTTTAATTCTGGGTCCTAACTCTTTGACATACAGTAGTACAGTATCCCCATTAATACTTTACATACCTTTATCCTTTAGGTCTGAACTGTCATCCTTGCTAACAGCATCTATTTTATTTTCTGTTGATTTCAAGAGTTCATCCTCCTCCATATGTGAAGTAACTAGCACAGCAGCATCATCAATTCCTTATTTGAAAAATAAGTAGTTACTGTAAGCTTTTAGTCATGTGATAACTTTGTAAACTGTCTGATAACATTCAAGTATCTCAAGACAAGTAACCTAATGAAAGGTCCTTCATACTGTACTTAGAACAAGGAATCTTTGTATTCATGCAGGCAAGTTCATGCATACATGTATGTGTGTGTGTGCATTTGTGTGTGTATGTCTGTGACATGTATCACCAGAAAGAAAACTTAGATTAGAGTCATACCTGGTATGTGGATGCACCATAGTGAGAAAAACCCTATTTTTGGTGGAGATCAAAGGTCATAAGAGGTGACCAGAGGTCAAATACCAAAAACCTTATTACCATATCTCAATTTAAAGCAAACTCAAACATGTCTCAAACTTTGTATGTGGATGCACCCTATCAAACAAAAGTACCTTAAAGGTTTTGGTAGAGGTAAAATGTCATATGAGGTCATCAGAGGTCAACTGGAAATCTTAAGGATGGGGAACTCAGATTGCTCTCACACTTGGTAAGTGGGTGCACCACACTGAATCATGAAACCCTATTGTTTTGAAAGGAAGTAAAAGGTCATGTGGGGTCACCAGAGGTCAAAAAGATAAAACCTTGTAAACATCATATCTCATGGTGGGTAACCTCAGTGAAGTACATACTTGGCATGTACAGTAGATGTCCCATTTTAAGTTCTGTGTTCCTACTGCTTTTTATGGAGGTCAGAGGTCATTTGGGGTCAAAAAAGGTCAAATACTGAAAAACTTATTACATCACCTCATTAACTCAAACTTAAACTGGCCATATCCTTTGTAAGTGGAGGCACCCTATTAAATAGTAATACTATTACAGGTTTTGGTATGCATCATACGAAGGTCATATGAGGTCATCAGAGGTCAAAGACTGGCAACCATGTTAACACGATATCTTGAGAAGGATAACTCTGATGTCATACTTGTTGGTGGGTGTGCCATATTGAGTAAAGAAGCCCTATTGTGTTGAGGGGACATTGAAGGTCATTTGCATTCACCAGAGGTCAAAGGTTAAAACCTTGTAAACATCATATCTCAAGAAGAGCAACCTCGGTGAAGTACATACTTTGCATGTAGATGTTCCATATTAAGTTCCACATCCCTGTTGTTTTTTGTGGAGGTAAAAGGTCACTTGAGTCACCAGAGGTCAAAAGGTCAATACGTTGTTATACAAATAATGAATGTTTATGAGTGCGATAGTATGAATTATTTCATGAGTTGAAAGATTGAACTTCTATTCAACGAGGCGAAGCCGAGTTGAACAGAACGTTAAATCTTTCAACGAATGAAATTATTCATACTATCGCGCGAATGAAAAACATTCATTATTTGTTTTATATAATACCTTATAACTCTCTAACGTTACCTTTATCTAGTCGTCGGTTAAATTTGTCGTTTGTCCATACGTGTAGTAGCTCCATGGTTTGTCATTTGCTAGCTACGCATCTACTACGTACGGTATGCAATGTGTGATCCCCAAAGCTGCATTGATTTATTGAGTTGCGGCATAGTTTGTACATACGCGCAGTGATTGTGACGTCACAGCCGTGTGTTATACTAGACTATTGCACGACCGTGTGTTATACTAGACTATTGCACGATGGATAACACACGACCATGATGATAGTGCCGAATCACCCATGGCATGTGACCACCAATCCTCCAATCAAATGTAGAGAAATTAATAAGGTGTTATATAATAACTTATATCTCACTTGAGAACTTGGTAATGTTGGTAAATCTGAGTGGTCCTATCATGATACTGTATCACTGATCTGTTTGATCTCTGTCCCATGGATTTTTCATTCTGCTCATAAATAGTTATTTCATAGTTCTCCATAATGAAACTACCAATTTTAAACCACTGTACTACTTTATTTATACTAGGTTTTGGAGGCAAGGAATCGCTAAGCCTTTTTGCTTTCTACTTTTTTCTCTTACAGCAATAGGACAGTATTAAATAAATATGGAGCACCTCAGTGCCAGATATGGCATCCATCCAGCCATGTCTTGTTTTGATTTACATGGCTTTCAGCATCTGACCTTAGTAAACTTGGATTATCTGTACGACTGTAACCTTCACCAAAAACAGTAGAGTCTTAATCTCAATATAAGGCACTAACAAACCATGTGTACGAGATTCATCACAGTTCCTCTTCTTGTGACATCACATGCATGAGGCTTTCAGCATTTAATCTTTTGTGACTTCAAATGACCTTTGATCTCCACAAGAAAAATTAACTTCTTCTACTCACTATAAGGCACCCACTGTACTGTACCTGTACATGCCAAGTATAAGATTCTGAATTCCCCTTTATTCAGAATATGCTGTGCACACAAGCTAAACATCACAAATGCATACTATACAATACAAACACAGTTGCAAATGTATTTTATAAATATCCCTTGTGGAATGTTGTTAAATGTCATTTGGGGTCATGAAAGGTCAGTCAGAAAAAACCTTGCTAACATTTTATCTCAAGAGCAGGAAAAAGTGGTTTATCTTGTACTGTACTTAGCATGTGAGTATTCTGTGTTCAATAACAGAATGCTAATATTTTTGGAAAGTTTATTTGCTTTACCCAGGGGTCAACTGTGAAGAATCTTTTGAGCACAATATTTCATGAGGGGATACATTAATGAATTTCAGTCTTGACATGATTATGTCTGCATTGAGTTGCAGAACTGTTGTGCTTTTAGTACAGTAGCAGTCAAAGGTCTGAGGTCATCAGATGTCAAACTTTGAAAACCTTTTACAAATGGTGCCCTTAGTAAAGAGTATATACAGTAAAAAAGCATTGATGGATCTCATACTTATAATACAGATGATCCATATTGAACAGAACCCTTGATGGAGGTCAAAGGTCATAAAAGGTGAGCAGGTGACTACAGGTAAACATCAAAGTGTGGAAACCTTGGAGGTGAGATACTGTATGTCAAACAGGGAATCATGTGCCCAATATTAAATGTAAGAAGCCAATTTATTACCACAACCTGCATCTTCTGAAAGTGTTGTAGCTCCCTCTTTCATGATTCTTATGTTACTTCCTTCCACCCAGTTACGAGTATCTTCAGGCTCTATATTGATAGAAGACATTTCTGCTAAGACTCTGAAGGAAAAACATTGAAACAATGATCAATTTGCCAAGAATACACCTTTTTTCTGAGCAATATCAGGGTACTGATAAACAGACAAGTCAGGAATTACATAATATGTAGTTTAGACACATGCTGCAATGGTACGAGGCAAATAAATGTTGATGTTACACGTGCTGTGTACCGTTTTTCTCAATTGGGCCCCCATACAGAAGTTCTCTAGATTTACTTCATTTTATTTGCCAAATTTGCAAAGTCGATTCATCTCAATTGTCCCTCACTGAGAGATAGCCATTCACTTTCTCTGACTTCAGTAAGTTGTAGCATCATGGACCCTGTAGATGGATATTACACCTCTGAAATATAACAGTACTGCATCTTGCCAATGCAACCTGCTACAGTATTTAGATGTGGTTTTCATCTTGTAAAATTAAACCATTTTTCTGCATTTTTGAAAGCATCAAATAGTCACCACAAATGCCTTTTAAAAGTACACTATTGTTATCAACACATTTCACCTCACCATACCATCCATTCTAAACCCATCTTCCTCACCATCTAGGGCCCAGTATTAACCTTTGCATTCTCAACTCATCAACTATAACAAAGGCATTCCAGCTAATTTTATCCTTTCATGCCATTGTACTGCTTTCTCTGAAGTTTCAGTTATGGAATGGGGTATAGTTCTAGCACCCAGCCAGCAATTTTGTCCTTTTGTTATTGGTAAGGGATGGGGTCTTTATTTGTGATTCAATTAGGGTTGTCCTACTTATAGCTGCCAAGTGTGAGGGTCATTTTCTGTTGGTGGTATCTGTACAGTAGCTCTAGGGTTGAATTTTGTTGCCTGTCCAGTTGGAAAAGTTTAAGTAATATATATATATATATACTTGTTTCTGCATTTTGACCTTTTCTGATGTTCATTGCTTCTCTGTATATTAGTTATTCTGTTTGCCTGAAAGTGTTTAATTATATTTAAAAGACTTAAGAAAAAGCTCCCTCAATTTTTGATTGTGATTGTGGACTTTCATTAAGAGAATCCACAAGTAGGCAGGGTCACTGCAACACTAGTTATCAAATTATCAATGTTCTGTATGTAACTAGGAATCTGGCAGAACCAATGGATAATTACTGTGATCTGTTTGCACACGCTCACATACTGTACACTAACACACACAATGCTAGATCATAAGATACTGTAATTGAATACTACTGCACATTTCAGTGTCCTGGTTCAAAATTTCTGCAGAATTATTTTTCCACCTGGATATTCCTCATGGACCCCCAACCCCACTAGGAGCCCTATGCCATCTGCACCATTAAAATTCCAACTTAAAACCACTCATTATTTGTCCCTTACAGTGTTCTCCACTGATTAAATTTTTGTCCAGGTGCTTCCAAAGGTTAAAGGTTAATAGTGACTGCTGTCTATTAAGAGTGGAGGTGCTCTCTTTGAAAAATGTTTGCTAAAATAACTGATAAATTTAATTATGGCCTTCTCTGATGACTACTGTAAGTACATTTCTGATTATCATTACTCAATGTTCACACTGAAATTATTGCTGTTTGCTCTGTTTTAAGATTTTGAATTGATGATTTCTGTCCAGGTGGCTCAACTTTTTGTCCAGGTGGTACATTTTTTGTCCGGGTGCTGAGTACCCTCTGCAAATTTTGTCTGGGTGCAGCACCCTAACAAAACAGCTAGTGGAGAACACTGCCTTATCATCAAAAGTCTTCCAGGGCCACTGATGCAACTGCAAATGTAGATTAAGTTCATGATTATTCATTTTCATTTTAGTCTGATTAAAGTCATAGGTCCTTAAAATTCTAACCCTTATTCTATATCTCACTTTAATCCCTGCAACCCTGGTGCTAACCCTAAGCAGTTCATCCATCTAGCCAGTCTTCAGTCTAGGGAACCTTCTGTCTAGTGGGACTCCCACCCCATCTTATACAGTGGAAAAGATACACATCCCTTGCACCATTTCTTTCTTTTCTTTCCACAATAAAACATTACTCAGTTGTGAAAGTTTACCAGATCTAAGTAGGCCAAGCTTACTGTACTATATCTTTGTATACCAAGATCTGTACACTCTTTTTACAAAAGGAATTCTCTTTGACCAGCAACTGATTTCCAGCAAGTCACAATTTGAAACTGTAAAAAGATTTGTGTGCTAGTACAAAATATTAGTCTTGTACTGGATGTCTGTTGTTGGTTTACGCAACTTTCCTCCCAGCATGCATTGTAATTCTGTATTACTGAGCTAGGTGGCTGGCATGCTAGTCCATTATGCCTATTCAATTTCTTATGGCACTTGTATGCTACAGGTGCACGTCTTGAAAATCTGGGGACAAGCAGTGACAACATTGTAGCTACGCCTACAACATATGTCGTAGAACTAAGTTCATTTCTTAATATATTAGAATCAATTGACTTCAGATTTACAGAAATAGGCTATACAGAGGGCTCTTACTGAACCTGTGCTCGGCTTTGTCTTATACAGCACACATATACAGAAGCCTAGGCCTAAATGTTAGGCCCACGTCAGGTTGGCCTAGCCCTTGAACAGTGCTGTGTGTTTTTGTTACACTCCTCCATCACAGCCTTTGTGCATTATATACAAATTATTCACATCCCCCAGTCAAAATGCCCGGGGACCTCTCAGGCCCTCAAATGACAATATTTTCTTACCAAACTAAGTCCATCAACTCTCTTTTACACGATACACCTGCAAATACAGTATACTCTTACCCTGACAAAATTTTTCAAAAAGATGCAATTTGAAGCCAAAATCAGGCTACGTGTTGTGGTCTGAAACAGCAAAGCATGTTCAGTGCCACTTACAGACATCATGTGGTTGACTTGGTTCTTTTGCATACATAGTGATACAGTATAGTATATGTCACAATGCATTTGGAAGTACATAAATTTATTGCATTTCACATACTGCATTAGTACATGAACATGTGTCTATATGTCAAATTAACACTCATTAAAGAGTGATGACAGACACCACAATGATTTCCTTCCACTTGTCATGAACAAGCATGGTAATCTCCTAGATGACTGAAGTCATGCTACATATTCTGGCATTGTACACACATACATACTGTACCACTAGCCCTATGTATGTAAGATGTAATGACATGCTTCCAAAAGCATTGTGGATGTATATTATACCACATAAGAACCAAGTCACCCACATGATATCTGTACTAGTGAAAATGCTTTTCCGTTGACCACAACACGTAGACTGATTTGGGCTTCAAATCGCATCCTTTTGAAAAAGTTTGCCTGGGTAGGTCTAGGCCTAAGAGTATTATATGCAGGTGCATCGTGTGAAAGAGAGTTGATGGACAAAGTTTGGTGAGAAAATATTGTCATTTGAGCATGTGAGAGGTCCCCAGACATTATGGCCGGAGGAAGTAAAAAATTTATACACAGTGCACAAGGGCTGTGATGAAGGAGTGTAACAGAAACCAAGGCTGAAATTTAACACTCATCATTCTATCGTCCGAGACAGGTAAAAATGGCATCAGACAACCACTTTCTCTCTTTGAACTTGTCTGACAGAAAAGAAAATTTTGTGTAAATGAATAGGCCTAGTTCACTACATCAGCAAGAAAATATGTCATAATAAATCCTCTTAAGAAGTAGTATTAAGACAATGGTATGGACTGTCATCCATCTCTGAAACAAATTTAGTAAAAGATCACTGGAAAGAAACTTGGCTATAATAAATGTTTGTGTACTATGGCAGCAACATGATCATCTTTTGTCATTTTTATTCGGCCAACCAAAATTTAGCTTCAAGGTTGTCGATGGACAACCTGAACATTTTCTTAAAAATCAGGCCTGGAAACACACCCAGCACTGTTCAAGGGCTACACACGTGTACAGTAGGCTAGGCCGGCCTCCTACAGTACACTGCTTGTAGTAATATAAAACTAATCTGTGATAAATTATGTGCATTTCCCATGATCCATATGTTGACAGCGATTTAAATATCTTTCATTCATCCAGCTCTTCACTGTACAATTTCAAAGAGCGAAAAACCCAAGGCAAGCCTAGCTCTACAGGCATTGCGCACTGGTAAATATTTCGCGTAACTAGTTTCTACATAATGTTAAGGAAAGAATGACTAACCAACGCTTAGTGTGCAAAAAAACTGGGATTACAGGAAAGAAAATGCTATCCAGCTGAATAGATACCTAAGCATGGGCTGTGAGATGATTCATTGGCTCTACATTGTACTTAAATAATTAAAAACCTAAATATTTCTTCTGACAATGGTTTACCTTCATCGGACATATCGTATTCCCTTTTGTTTGCACGGTCGCCCAAGTGATTCCACACCTAACACAAAAAACTCCTGAAAGCAGGATCTCCACCACAATGCAAAAATGCATTGGTTTCGCTGCTTAGCACAAACATGATTTTGTAGGCTAATACCAAATTAATGCCAAGATGTTCCATACCTTTTCAGTCACTGGTTAAATGTCTTGGAAAAATACAGTTTTGTGTTCATATTCGACCCTGGGAATTCTTGAGAAATTCTGCTTTTTGACTTCTGAGGTGACTCACGTCCTTTGGCCTCCACCAAAAAAAAAAAAAAAAAATAGCGTTTTTCCCAGGGGCGTATATATGGCAAGTGAAATCATATGCCAATAGAAAGAACTAGTTTTTCGAGCGAAAAAGCAAGTTTATCGGTCGAAAAACCAAGTTTATCTCCATATCTTGGTAAATCGGTTGAAAAACTTAGATTTTCAAAATAACTTGGCTTATCGGTCGAAAAACTTGGATTTTCAGTCGAAAATCAAAGTTTTTTGATCTATCTGGTTTATTGATGGAACTTGGTTTTTCGATGCGGAATGTCCAGTAATTAGAAAATCCAAGTTTATCTGTCGAAAACCAAGTTTATCGGTCGAAAAAACAAGTTTATCGGTCGAAAAAACCAAGTTTATCCGTCGAAAAACCAAGATTATCTCCATATCTTGGTATATCGGTTGAAAAACTTAGATTTTCAAAATAACTTGGCTTATCGGTCGAAAAACTTGGATTTTTAGTCGAAAATCATTTTTTTTATCTATCTGGTATATCGATAGATAAACTTGGTTTTTCGATGTGGAATGTCCAGTAATTAGAAAATCCAAGTTTATCGTACGAAAATCCAAGTTTATCGGTCGAAAAACTAAGTTTATCGGTCGAAAAACCAAGTTTATCGGTCGAAAAACCAAGTTTTTCAATGCAAAACGTCCAATAATTAGAAAAACTAAATTAAGCGGTCGGAAAACCAAGATTTTTGATTATTTCGGAAAACTTGGTTTTTCGATGACCATGGCGATTGGCCGGTTCTACTTTCTGCTGCGACCACGACATGCCACGCTATAGATGGTGGCCCCTTCAAATTTATGGGCTATATAGCATGAATGCAGTACGTACGTACATATTGCATAGCTTACGTCCGTAACTTCCAAAGAGCAAATCATCAAGAAACAAGAATGGAATTCAGGTTGGCCAAAATATATTCTTGTACTATTTGCCCGAATAGTAGTAGTAACGAGAACAGAAAGTAAGGCCTAAGTTAACTTGGCTCAAAGTTAAATTGCTACGACCAATCACCATCACGCGTGTAATACAGTATAATTAAGTGATCAGTATACCATACCCATGTATGCACATAACCAGCGACCGCATGCATACTCAGCACCTGTGCCAGGCGCGGATCCAGGATTTTGAGACTGAGGGAGGGGGGGGGGCACACACCGTCGGCCCAAGGCCGACAAGCGAGCGCCGAAGGCTCGAAGCCACGGCGGGGGGTGGGTTGGGTTGGGGTCCTCCACCCCCAAATTTGAATTCTAGATGCGACTTCCCAGCATCTGGGAAGCACATTTTCCATTTTCTATTCGGATATGAGGAACAAAAAAATCGTTGGTCATCGAAAAGGGGGGGGGGGGGGCGTGCGCCAGGTGCGCCCCCTACCTGGATCCTCGCCTGTGTGCTACAAACTCTCTGTGTGTTCATCCTCCAAGAAAATTGCTGCGCCTTACGTTTCGGAAATTGTATTTGGTTGATAAGCCAGATAATTTAAAATCAATTTCTTTTTTTACAGCAGTTATTGCAAGTCTGTCCATAAACTTGGTTTTTCGACCGATAAACTTGGTTTTTCGATCAATAAACTTCGTTTTTCGACCAATAAACTTGGATTTTTGACGCATAAACTTGGTGTTTTGACCGATTACTTGGTTTTTTGATCAAAAAACGTGGTTTTTTTGACCGATATATTTGGTTTTTTAATCTACCGAAAAACTTGGTTTGGTTTTTCGACCGATAAACTTGGTTTTTCTAATTATTGGACATCAAGCTTGCCATAGGCGTTGCTAGGATGAAATTTTTAGGGGGCCTAAGTATCAAATGGGGGGTCACGGCATTGATCGCCGTCCTTAATTCTTACAAATTTTATTAGGACACACACGCTAGCAAACATCGGGGTCAGGCCCCAGGTCCCCCGTAGCTACGCGCCTGGTTCTTCCTCTTACAATGGGGCATTTACATTCTAAATATGAAATGTATCATGCTTCCTTTCTTGAGATATCGTATTAACAAGGTTTTCAGAGTTTGACCCCCTGGTAACCCCACGTGAGATTTGACATCCACCAAAAATAATAGGATCCTTTCTCTGACCATGGGCTATCCACGCACTTAGAATGAAAACTATCTAAGCTCCAACCTTGAGATATCGTGTTTACAATTTTTTCAGAGGTTGACCCCAGTGACCTTTGACCTCCACCAAAAACAGTAGGATTCTTCCTCTTACCATGGTGCATCCACATACTGAGTATGAAACGTATCAGTAAGATGATTTCAACGAGTACGCTGTCGAAGGTCTTGAATTAGTCAAGCTTTCGTCAGAAGTGGCTCTGACTTCTTCAGGTTCTACGAAAGCTTGACTATTTCAAGACCTTCGAAGGCGTACTCGTTGAAATCATCTTACTAGTATGGATTCCCGTCGTGAAAGCCTTTCTACTTACATGAAACGTATCCATGCTTCCTAACTTTAGATATTGCGCTAACTTACAAGGTTTTCAGCTTTTGACCTACCTCAACTGACATTTGACCTCCACCAAAAACGAAAGGGTTCTTCATCTCTACATGGGGCATCTATGTACCAATTTTTGAGAACTAGTGTCAAAGTCCTTCCTTGATATATCGTGTTAACAAGCAGAGTGTCAAACACACACACACACACACACACACACACCCACACAGGCACATCAATGTCATCATGACTGCATACAGGTTTCTCTTATCGTCGAACCAAAAAGTAGACCGTATCTGCTGGGAAAAATTAGTCATTATAGAGGGCCCTTAGATGCAATTATGCTCGCAGTATATCTGCACTTTATGAGATTCATTTTTAAAATCTTGGATATCTTATTGAAAGACTAATTTGATATATTTCGCAGAGATGAAAAGTAAGCCTGTTTCCGTCCTTGAAAAGTGAGCCGGCTTAGTCCCATTTTGACTGTGCTACAGTGAATGTTAGCCCCCCGGCAGGGGCGGATCAGAGCACATGCAGTTCTAATGTTATTAAGTGCATACATGAAGACCTAGGCTATAGTTATATAATATATGTGTGCATTAAATGAAGTTAGAACTGTCTGTAGATCAGGGGGTCTGTCGGCGACGTACCGGTACGTCCAGAACCCCCTCGGTCCCTCAGATTTCATATTTGCTCTTTTTAAAGCTGAAACCTTCTCGCACAAGCAAGACGATTGCAGGCAGATCAGCCTGTGCGGGAAGCGTGATTTTTCTCATGCCAAATGGGGAAAATTACAATTCTTTACCCTAACCCTAACCTTGACCCTAACCTCAGCATAATTTTTCATTTTTCATGATTTCTACTGAAATTTTCGAAAAGCACCCTGGGAAAAAATTTTGCGTGTGTGCACCCTTTCTTTTTCAAGATTGTACAAACTTTATCCCATTAAACGACCAAAATTTCGGTAGGAAATCAAGTGATTTGTTTTGGGGAATCCAAATAGTTGAATAGTACCCGATCAAGTTACCTTCACATACGTAGCCAAGACAGTACGTGTATATGGTGTTTTCTGCAAAAGTAAGGAATTTCACCCTCTATCCAGATCATTGAGTTTACCTCGGACGCTGTCGTACGGTACCGAAAACAACACTGGAGGCCTGGTCGTTTTGCCGGAACGACGATGAACAGAGTAGACTGCATGCTGTCCTCACAGGTTTTCCCGACAGATGATGTAATATGCTCTCCAGTGGCAATGACCGGAGATTTTACCATTTTTTCGTCTCCATGCAATGACTTCAAGAGACTATAAACTGGCATTCGACTTGACACAAGTATTCTTATTGCCCCTAAGTGGCCTTGGCTACTAAGGAAGAAAGTTATTGTTACCTATTTTGTAAAAGCTTTCGTCCCTTTCCAACCTCATGTTGCAATGCTCAACTCAGCCAACCCAACCCATATTTGCCCTCCTCTTGCCATCGCCATCCTTGCCGCATCCTCACTTTTGGACTGACGTGCCCCCCGGCTTAAGCTTATCATTGGAGGGACATTTCAGGGACGGTGGAAGGTGTTTTTCGTAATTTTTTTATTGGCAAAAAAAAAAACCCATAAAAAATATGACGTGAAATGTGCCCTTAGAAACATGTTTTGCTTAGGGGGCTTCCGACCTTATATCCCCGCTTCATGCGCCTGTGCCCTCCGGTCTAGTGATCCAACCTTGCTAAAAAAATCCTGCAGGCTCAAAGACATAAATCTTTTTACATATAACATGTGCTGAACTAAAGTTTTGTCTACGCTACCGCAGGATGTAAAAATTAGACAACTTATCGTTAAGTAATATGATTCATTGTAGTAAACGATGAGTACTGCATGCAGAGATCTGTTTCTCCTACAATATTGGGGGACGTAGCCCCTTTGGGAACAGAACTCCCTCGGGAGTAACGTTTTGCTTTCGCCCTTCGGTTCTTCACCAGAGTCGAAGGGACTTTGAAAACATTTCAACCTCTTCTAAAGGAATGCATGTTTTGGCGTTTGTGCTGAGTACCGCAGCCTGCAGTAGAGAGCAGTGTCATTGTTTATCCCCCAAAATATTTTCAGGATCATGATCATGTTGCACATATGCAGTAGAGACTGCTAAAAGACCTGTTAGATTTGCCATGCAATTTCTTCTTTATACCTTTCAATAATTGCGACAGGGTGACAACTTAACGCGACAGACGTTTTACCTACTTGAAAGGGACAGTAGGTGTGAAGGTACATACCACACTCCGAGAAGGATCAACGGTCTTTTTTGCGGGGTCTAACATGAAAAGATCACACATCTATTTTTTTTCTTCACGTTTGAGATACATACTAGATTAACCAGTACTGAAAAGCATAAAAACACTGAGAAATATCTAAAAACAAGAATGCCATCAAGATTAATCTGACTGGTAAAAAAGTGAGTTGTTAACAATGATATCAAGTTCGAAATAATTATAGATTGCAATAAATGCCAACATCAGATTTTTCCATAAACATATTCTCTTTCATATGAGTATGGTCAATTGAATAATACCGGGCTGATAATAAAATACTTTCTAATTGAAACTGGAAATTTTTCAAGACAACTCATCATGGAAGTGATATCTTTATACTCCTTAAATATCAAGTATCAAACGGGACGGGGAGGAGAACAGACCCCATACATATCACGTCACACAACGGAAAGTGCGCCCTCGGCTGAGATACTTTAGCGAGTAGCATTACAACTTACACCGACACAACTTCAGATAGCTAATTTTTGAACCGTTCGGATATGCGCCTACGACAACGTGCGCGTGCAAAGGTAACGTTCGTTCGTGTGTGCATTGTGGTTAGGTTAGGTTAGGTTAGGTTAGATGAGGTTTAACGTCCCAGTTTCCAACCAATTGGTTCAAGTCGATACGACCACGGCCTTTTTCCAGTTGTGGCTCACTGGCTTGTTTTCCCGACTCCATTGTTTATGCTGAGCACCAAGCACAAAAGCAGTAGGTTCCATTTTTAAAGTCTTTGGTATGACCGGGCCAGGATCAGTGTGTGCAGTGTGAGAAGTCATGTACCTCATCTAGCTAGATTCATTGTAGTCAGGGTAACCCTGCCGTAAGGGTATGCTTTATTTGGTCTGTTCATACCCCCTCGAGGGGGTATGAACAGACCAAATAAAGCATACCCTCGACGGCAGGGTTACCCTGACTAGATTCATTGTTTGTCCAGTAACGTGACGTAAATGACGTCAGTGCATACAGTAAGGTCTATAAAGGTCATTACTAAACAATTCAGTCTCACCAACAGACCCTCAGAATACCTTATTTCCAAAAATATTACACATTACAGGCAGTGGCGGAGATTTGTCAACAGTGAAGAGGGGGGGGGGGGGGTTGACGATCTGTCAAAAAATTTACTGTGTGAAAAACACAAGGTCAATGGGGGAGTTCTTTGAAAGTGGGGGGTTTGTAACCTCTCAACCCCCTGGTCTCCGCCCCTAATTAAAGGACTTATGAATGATACATCATTTGACACTTTACAACTTGCGTTTAAGGAAGGTTTAAGCAAAAATTTAATTTTCATACGGTGAAAGAGGAACTAAATCTACGCAATTTGGTGAAACTTCCATTCAGATCGGACATGCAGTACTCGAGATATCAGTAAATGAAGTTACTACATTTGTGACCTAAAGTGAACTTGAGGCAAACAGGGGTTATATCACTTCCTCACATTGATAAGAAATGCTTTGTTTTCTTTGTTTTTTTCAGTCTGTTGTGCTGAACTTGAATTTAATAGGGACAGGACCTACGCCTGTGGAATGTGAAGTTTGTAAAATTTGTCTACCTCTTATGCAATCACATTCCGATAACATGTGATTGTGGTGGAGAAAATTAGTTAAGTTTAAAGAAAAACAAAAGACCGCTCACTTATGTGAGACTATGACGCCATATGTGCTTGCTTCAAGTTCACTAGGTGCTGAAAATGTGACAACTTTCACTGCTAATATCTAAAGAACCACACATCGGATTTCAATGTATATTTCAGCAGAATGCTTAAAATAAGCACCCCTCTAACACATCAAAACTTGCTTTAAGCTTAGAACCTTCAATTTACAAGTCATTTTTTCATGAACAACAATATATTGATTTTTATTTCTGTGGGAAGCTGAACTTTTTGTTTCCTCAACATTGAGATACAAAGCTGCCTACATTCCTTACACATACGTTGGGGTTTCTGAATCACAAATGCAAAAATGCACTCTAATATGAAAGTGTTGAGATTGATATGACCAGTGGTGCCACCAAGGTGAGAGCGGGGCATGGGAGAAATTTGCCCGGTAGTCAAGACCTTTGCCACTTTCCACCAGTCCATTCCTATACAAATTCATGCAGTCAACATGAGAAATGTGCACTCACATTTGTACCCCCAAAGTTTTGCTCCTCCACTAAATTTTGAAATTCTGGTGGTACCAGTAGATGTAATGCATTATTTAAACCTTCCTGTTTTGAACAATTTCCTGGCTTCATATGCAAATGAAGTTTAAAGTAGCAGTAAAATACAATAATGTACCATAATTTAAAAGGAAGATGACATAAAGAATATTTTAAGTTGAAAACAATACTAAATCGGTCATTCCTAGTGCAGATCACTTTAGATTAGCGAAAAAATGTTTAAATATTCCCATCTTTGTGTACTTCAAAAGATATTCTAGTGACAAATTATGAATATTTCATAATACCACAGATTTTTCTCTCTTCATTTTATTATTAAAATTTGTTTGAAGTTTGAATTTTGAAACTATGAATGCCTCAGCAAATACTCATTTCATAGCAGTGCATTGCACCATGGGAAATCTGTGATGTCATTCAGTCAGACTAAGTGATCCATCTTCTGTATTTCTTTATAATCTTATCTTCTGTATTTCTTTATAATCTTGACACATGTTTGCAAACACACTTCTAGTTGTAACTATCATTTGCAAAACCTTTCAGCCTAATCTAAAAGTCTCTCCAGGCTACACAAGGCCCGCGTATAGTGTTCTCAATGCACCCAAGATAAACTTGGTAGTTATAAATTTCAGTTACATGCGATAAGATCATATGTCATAGTCGAGAGAAACCAACCAACAAAATTACAGCATAAGCATAGGTTTATATCAGCATATGGGATATCTCTAAAAATATGAGCCTATACTCTTTCATCATAGGTTTCATAAGACAAATAAAAGTTGCACTTAGCCTTCCTTCTTTCGCACAGAGAAGGAAAATGACAAGTAAAACAAAATCAAGCACGAAACGCGCGAAAAATAATTGATTTTCAATGAAAAATGTTCTTCATAATGTAATGTTCAGGAAACAAATTGTGAACACAATGAAAAGCACGATGTTGGCTTATTGCAGGCCACATAAATTACGATACCAATGATTTAGAGTGCGGGGGCAAAAACGATGTTCACCCCGCACACTCAAGGAGTGGGGGAAGGTCGCTCCCTGCCTCCCCGTAACAAATGAAAACGAAGAAGACATGTCGATTCTTACACTAGTAAACCTTTGCGAAGTACAGTACGTAGACGTGCATGAGGTTTTAAAGTGTGCCCAGCATTAGTCTTGTTCAAGACTCTAGTTCATTTCCGTCCACCATATATCGGCTGTCAAGCATACTTACCAGTGCGGCCGCTAAAAATATTGACTCTCCAGACCAGTGATTGA
>JAIZAY010000407.1:0-50121 GCA_029531755.1 Holothuria leucospilota | reverse complement strand
CAGACATACGGGCTATCTCTGTCATCGATACCGCATTCCATTTGTGGATGCATGGTCTAATTAATTTCAAAATTAATTCAAAGAACTAATCATGTAGGACTTTAAAAGCTCAATTGAACACTGCCGATTTGACCCCCACCCAACTTCCACTGCAGTAAGAGTATTCCTTCAAGGAAGATTTAAGTTACTTTATCATTGTTTTGTATACTGGCTTACAGAGTTGGTTGAACTTCCACAATGCAAGTCATTAAGCAGGTCTATTAGCAAAAAAAAAAAAGACTTGTAGCCTGATCTGACCAGCCAAGCAGATCAACGTTTCAAACTCATATTTATAAGTATGTAAAGGGCTGCTATTTGACTCTCTCTGTGAGTGTAGTTAACTACTCGACCAGACGTACACGGAGAACAAACTGTCCACAACAAAACCGTTCCTATGAAAAGAAGCCAACCTGTTCGCCTGTAGGACACTTGTGCTTCTATTTTCGTTACTTTATAGGACAATTCCAGGAGAAACATGGACGACATTTGGAGAAGAATATCGTCAAGTGGATCCCACAAACGTAAAGTTTTTCTAATTTCAAGTTCAGATTTGACGTCATCCGGAACGACTATAGTCAACAGTGCTTTAAATGGTAAACTGAAAACTCTGCATTCCAATGGGAGGTACCAGTGCGTTTTATACCACGGTTCATCTTTGCAAGGGAATAGCTACGTATACAGGTAACAGTGGTGTGTTATTCCTTTTAGTCACGAAAGTCATAGCCTACTCCATAAATGCGTGAACAACCACCAAACTGAGCTAATACGAAGCAATACAACTTATGTATCCTGTCGTATTCTGTCTATAACAATTACATATATTTATATGACTGGTACAAGGAGTGCATAGCCTAGCTAAATGCTGGTTGTTGTTTCAAAAGCCCTTGGTCAGAGTGAGTGACTTCGGGTGAGACAGCAAAGCAAGTAAACTATCGTCCTAGAGAAGAGGTGGAAATATTAGTTTATCGCGGGGGGGGGGGGGGGGGACATGGATGCCGAATGATGCGACCTATTAATAAATGTTTTCCTGCTCCCTAATTGATACCATGTGATTTGCTAGTGAGTTTTTTCCGTATGTTTTAGTCAACCTTTTTCTGTTTTTCTGAGCTAGAAGATCCGAACAAAAACTATTTTTTGCGGGAAGAGGGAGGGGGTACGTGGTTGCAAACCTTCATGGTAAGCCCACCACGTAATCTTGAATCAAATGGAATTCACACTGAACTGTTAGCTGGGGGTGGCTTCACCAAAAATGTAAGGCATGGATCCAGAAAAGAAGGGTTCGTTTCTTGAAGGAGGGATCGGGGATGTAATTAAATCAAAAGCAGCGGCGATTACGAAGTTTCGGTCTGCGTCTATGTGTGCTCTTGTTAAGCCTAACATAGGCCTGTGTGCTCTTGTTAAGCCTAACATAGGCCACCTGATCCTAAAACGCGAATTGCCAGTTCCTTTTCATAGATCAGAGGCAAGTGATTCAGTGTTCCCCTTGTTCAACTTTTTTCGGCACATTACCTGCAATACCCCATTGCAGCTCTTTGAAAACAGACATCCATGCTTATCTGGTCACGTAAGCTACTTTTAGTCAAAGATGATCATCAACGCAGCTAATGACGTTATACAACCAATGAGTCCTCATTTGTTAAAAGTTTCCTCGCGCGTTTGGAACCTACGGACACAGTTTCTGCATCGCCCGAACCACTTTACAGGAAAGATTAAGCCTGAGTTGAACTATTAAATAAGGCTGGTTAAAGGAATTTCTTGAACTCCTATAACTGCTCAAATATTAGGCTATGTTACATGTACTATATGGGTTATTCTCGGCATTAGGCTACATTTTGCTTCGCTGATCTTTGATCAAGCGTCACTTTCTTCCAGAATTGGAAAATCTGTCAAACTGACCATGAGTGGTATAAAATCTAGGCTAATTATCTCTCATAAAGTGGAAGTGGACTCTTGGTGCATCGGCGGTAAGGCAATGTATACACTATTACCAGAAATACAGGACTATGGTACCCAGTGTCTTCAAAATGCACTGCATTCGTACCTTGCAAAACATGCCTAGTTTTTGCAGGTTTGCCTTTCTAAGGTTGTAAGTCGTCCGTGCCACAGTGTTGTAATATCTAGTCTTTAACTAGAACTCGACTTGAATCGAGTCTAAATGAGTCTAGTAATTCCAAAATGAGTTGACTTAATTGGAGCCTCACTTTAAACGGGTTTACTTTGACAGTTTACAACTATCTGAAAAATTTTTTGGGCAACAAACCGATCGTGTTTCAATAGTGTAAAATTCAATAAAAAAATTATGGTAATTAGAATGGAAATAGACAATAGAGACAGAGATCCAAAGACTGTTATTCTGATTGGTTGTTTCGTAGTAAGTGTGTAATTACTTCATAAATTATAAATTTAACATATTTCAGGGGGTGTGCTTCAAACAGTCCTTCACCGACTGATAATCCTTCTGATATTTTACACAGTTTTTCTCTTAAAACCATTTTAACAGCTCTTGAACCGTTTACCTCATCTGAATTACTACGCAAATTTGCCCATTACTTGTCAATGGATTATCACCATTTTTTTTTTTTTGTTACGGTGCAATCAGGGGCGTAAATACGGGGGGTTGTGCGAAACCCCCATGAAAATCAAAAGTCGGTCTTTGAGCGCCAAAAAGTCGGTCTCAAATCTAGTTAGTTAAATCTATGACAATCATTGTCATATTCGAATGCATGTAACTACAGTTATTAGGCCTATAACTACCGTCCTGTAAATTGCAATTATCTAGAAAACTCCGATCGTACAACTATTTCCATGGGAATCGGTCTCCAAGAAATGTAGCTGGTCCCAAAATAATTTCACCCCTCTGCGAATTCATGTATATACGCCCCTGGGTGCATGTCTACTTGTTCGGCCGTTACACCCAGTGCCATTTCAGTCATTCGACCACTAACAATTTTGTAGACACCCCGGCCACACAGCTTCCAAAACTCCTGTTTGAAGTAGTTTCATAATTATATTTCTTTTCTTTTCCAGTCTATTTCGAGACACGACGGAAGAAGAAATCCTTCAGTACCATGAACTGATGTCCAAAGCCTTGGTACCATTTTTGACTCTTCCAACCAGTGTCCTACAGGAAGAACACCTGAATGCGGTTTGTTCCAACATATGGGAAAACCCTACCTGGTCTGCGGCTCACATTGCTGTTTTGAGCAATTTTCTAGAAGCCTTCCAAAGTGAGGAAATATCAAGGTATCTTTACTTATACTTCACCTTATGACAATTTTGGACCAACCCTAGCAATATCGTATCTGTTACCTATATCGTTTACCGGTACCGATACTGTAAATTCCAACAGTGTACGATTATATAGGCTAAATTACAAATACAATCGGGTCACAAAACCAGAGTTAAATGTGTACAAGCCTACACTTTTGATCAATTATTAGACTTTCTATCCGACCACACGACTAAAACCGTGATTACTACCGAGATGTCATCTCATTTTCCACAGGTGAATCATTAATTAAAGTATGGTTGCAATGTATATTCATCTTGTGCGTTCCAAAAGTAACTTAGGTAGTTTAAGCCACCTTCCCACATTCACGATGTTTGCTACGGTAAAGCACGATTTTTCAGAGTGGAAAAATTTTGATGTACCGTAGCAATTCGTACTACAAAATCTCAAGGTCAATCGAATTTTTAAGTCTTGTCAAGACATGTCAAGAAGCCGTCAAGATACAGTACGGCAGTAGTGCGAAAATGTCACGACAGTGTTACGAATTATGTAACGGCAGTTACGGAGTTACGGCATTGTCAAGATTTGTCTTGTTCAAGTCATGCTAGACCGCAGCACCACCGTAGTGGCATCGTATCATCACCGTAGCGAAGTCTTGGTTTGCCCAGTGGCGCCTGCACGGGGGGGCATGGGGCGCGTGCCTCCCAAATAAAATTTTTTGAAAATTTTTTTACAATGATCCCAAAAGGCGATTAAGCTATAGATTTTTATGGGGGGTAGGTTGAGGTGTGCTTTAACCGAGTGATGGATCTGTTTAATAATTTTCTATCACAAAAGTTTCTCAGTCTATCAGAATTTATGCAAATCCTTCGCAAACTATCAAAAATTTCGCGCGCTCCGCGCGCTTAACCCTTACCACAATGTTCCTGTTATCAAATATCTTCTGATAGCATCTCCCGGAGAAGCACAGCAAACGTTGAAAGCTGTTCACGAATTACCAGGTAAAACACTGGCTTTTTGAGTGGTATTTAGCTTTGTTGGGCAATTGAAAGTGTCTCGATGCAGATTCTGAATGCAGGTTTTGTCATGGAAATCTTATTTAATGAAAAATTTCCCGCGCTTCGCGAGCATGCTTTACGATTTGCACTCCATCTCATGACCATTATTAAGGTAATAATACATGGAACTATAATAACAACATCTGTAGGGACGTAGCATCAGTATGGGATCTTTCAATCTAAGTTGTTGTAGCATGATTTGGAAAGTTGAAATTACGTATTTGCCGTGATACATTTTTAATAAAAATTACCGAGCGCTTCGCGTGCAGCCATTATCGGTATAGATGGCAGGCGCGTAGTCAAGGGGGACGAAGGGGGCAGCCCCTTCCCCCTTGAACACATTTTTGGTATTTTTAATATTTACTTTTACAATATTGCTAGTGTTTCCCTATTTATATGCGGTAAATAGGCCTGGGAAGGGCCATTTCCAGCGATGTGGGAGGCATTTTGGGCCAAAATTTTCTTGCGCTTTGCGCCAGTGGTGGCGCGAAGCGCTGAGAGTCTGCCTATGGGCTTTGCCCCCCCCCCCCTTGACAAATTCCTGGCTACGCCCATGATAGATGGTGATTTTTAATACACTAACGACAAAAAAGCATTCTGAAACGCGCTTGTTAGTCCTTCACCCCTTTTGCTATACCTATCAGGGAGGTCTAATCAGGGAGTTGTTACTCGGAAGGAGGTTTAACGGAAAGTTTAATTTATGCTAATATGCTTCGATCCACTAAATACCGAGGAGATTATTAATGATAAGCTACTTATTCCGTTGATGGGGAATTCTTTCTTTTATTCGTTCGCTTCAATGTGACATCGATATGTTAGCAACATCATTCAGGTCTAGTAATCCAATCACAATTGGCTTACTCAGGACAATGCTTTGATGAGTAGGTTTACGCCGCCACCAATTTAGGGGCAGGTGCTACAAAACTCGTAACGACTGTTTCATTGAAATAAACCAATGAGGTCTGCCCCTTCCTAAAGAAAGAACTTCATGCAAATGAGCTGCAGAGGCAGAAGTCTAAATTTTGTCGCAACGATTTGGAAAGTTTCCGGAAGCTTCCTAAAATAACCGGGTATACAATCAGATTCAGATTTTTACATAAACCCTTACTGGTATACTCTGATCCACGTCCACGAGCGTCCAAAGATGCAATAATTTTTAATTTTCCAGCGACTGGCAATGCTATGGCAGTAGCGACAAACCCCCAGTTTTACTGTTGATGTAGCAGACGACAAATACCCTTTGTTTGAATTACGTAATCCAGTGTAAGTCTTATAGAAATGCCAAAAAGGATACAAGAGACAGATTACTGTGTGACCTTGGCGGCGTAAACTTCACTTCAAAGCGATGCATCTCCTTCCAAATAACAACTCCCTGGTCTAATATCACCTTCCTGCACCTATACTCTTCCTCCCGCCCGTTCCCCATTGCTGGAAGCTGTTCATCTGGATTTTCGTTCAAAATTAGTAAAAATACGATAGTGATAAAGTGCTTTGCGTCATACTCTATAATTATCATTCAGATGCCAGGCAATAAGCATTATGTCATTGCCAGGTAATAAGCATTATGTCATTGCTCCATTTTATGTACTTGATCCAGACCTTCCAGGAGGCCCCGTGCAGGTATCTGCCAGCCTTAGATGCCTTTTGTAACGAACAATGAAGGGGAGGAAAAATTCGTTACAGTCCAACAATGTTTCTGTGGACTCCACGCACGTGTTTTTGGGTAAAAACTTTGTCTGAATAGAAGGCGGTAAAGTAGCCAAAAGGGGGTCTTCAGGAGGTTTGTTGGCAACGTATTCTTCTCTTAGACAACATACTCTCCTGTTTCACCTACCCAAAAATTAGAATTCACTAAATTATGGACATTTTCCAGCTATATATGATCAGCTCCAAAAATATTCCAAAGATAGCACCATTTTGCACCTAAGAAACCTAAAATTAGCAAATATTTCTCACAGAGGAGGGGAACCCCCTCCCTTTAGACCCCTCCCCCAGGACGACAACTTTATGTAGTGACAAGGGAAAGATCCCCACTGCTGTACACAAAATGCAGGGAGCATGAAAAAGGGAATATTTAAGCGTCGCCACTCAGTTGGAAAAACATCCAGCCAGTCGGAAAAATTTGAATTCACTAAATTAGGGACATTTTCCAGTCATACAGGTGTGTGATCAGCTCCAAAAATATCACAAAGATAGCACCATTTTGCATCTAAGCAACATTAAATAAACAAAAATTTCTTAAAGGGGAGGGGGCACCCCTCCCCCAGGACGGCACCTTAGTTTAGTGACACCTGACAAAGGAATGGTCCCGACTGTGTATACGAACGCAGGGAGCACAAAAACAAACGCATTTGTCGCAAACTTGGGAGGTTAACTGAAGTGCTTTACGACATCATCTGTTGTGCCCCCCCCCCCCAATCACCAAAGCCTGGCGGTGCCACTGGGTTTGCCGTAGGTATTCTGGCCATTACGAATGAGCACGAATGAATAAGTCGCCGTCGAGACACACAATGACGTCACGACGACGTTACAACTGTCATACGGTGCTGCTGCGGTGGAACACAATATTTTCCATACTGCCATAGCTACGTTAGAGCGAGCTTTTTTTTTTTAACATTCCGAAAAAAATCGTGTTGCTTCACGGTGACGGCACGAGTCACTACGGTGTGCTACGGTGGACCACGACTGGCCAAGAGTATGTGTACGACGTCCTTGCAATTGTGAATAATTGAAAAATCTTGCTCTACCGGAGCAAAAAATCGTGAATGTGGGAAGGGGGGCTTGAACCGATACTGCTTTTAGACCAACTCGATGAGGCTCGACCGATAGTGAAAACCGATGTTCGGTTTAACATTCACTTATGAGGCATAGACATGTTCATGTGCGCCGTAATAAAAAGTCGTAATTTCCCTTTCAATTATTACATAAATGAGTCCTGGTTGTCACTTACATATTAAATTTCCTCAACTAGGTTAGAAATGTTACCGGTAACACTTCCTGCTAACCTGGTTGCCGTGCAACTTATAGTCCGTTTATTTAATAAAGCTCAATTGCTATATGTCGGATGTGTAGTAGGCCTAGTTAAATCCAGAAAGGTGATGGTTCTCTCCTGATTATATACCCATTTTTACGGCACGTCATGTTCTGATTACGTGGAAATGTTCGAGGCACACATGACCAGAGCATGTATGTGTTAATTGGCGGGGCCTGCGACGTCACAACGGGGTAACACCGAAAAGAGTTTATTATCCACTTTTGGATTGAGGCCATAGAGAGCAGCCGGTTTCTATATTTGAACACGTATGAGAGTTACTGATCTAATCTGTGATTGAAAAGCCAAATTTCCTCTCATATTGACAACCACATATGCTAAACACAGAACTGCATTGAGAAGCAGAATGTTATTTTTTCATTTATTACTGTATGAAAAATCAAAGTCAATGTGTGATTTCTCAAATATGGGGGGGGGGGACATGTCCCCCTGTCCTCCCGGGATTGTCGCCCATCGGTGAGACTTCTTATAAACCTATTTCTATCGTATCGAATCTCCGTTCTGATGTAGAGGCGCTACATTTCAGAGGGAGCCAGGGCACAAAATGGTGCTATCATTTTCATCTTTTTCAAGCATGTTACATTCGAAATTTTCATAATAAGTTTGGTCCTGGAATGGTAGAACCTAAACCCATTGTAAGGTCCATAATTTATTATTCACAAGTCTCATTTTACCCGAATGGACCAAATCTTTCAGCTTGTAGCATATACCCCCTCCTTTTCCCGAGTCTTACGCCCGTGTAGTAACGGATAATGCCATCTGTTTATAGTTGTACTTATTTGTAAAATATCGTATCTGTAGAGCGCATGACTGACTACCTGTGTTGATTTTTAAAGAGCTTTTGTAAGCTATATGAAGCATCGTCAAAAGTTTACCATACTACTCCTTTAATTCGGAACGGATCATGGATCTTTCCGGAGTTTCCGAACCCCCCTGTTCCCCTCGATAAAGGGTTTCTAAACCTCAAAAAGTTTTGAGAAGCACCGATCTAGGGTACTGCTGTGTTAGCGAGTATCTTTTCCCAGAAAGTACCGCTTTCTTTGCGTGAAGTGTGACAGCCAGTACCGTAATCAGAAGCCCTCTGACGTCACGTTAAAACCCCTCAGGATAGCCAGATTTGGAGGACAGATGTTAATAGTAGATTTGTAAGTTCACAGTTATCTTTTCATGATAAGTTACAATAGTTGGGGTCGCACATTCATTTAACTTTGTTCTTTTTATATTAAAAGTTATAGGCTAAATTATCCTTAACTATTTTTTTACACATAATTGGCGATATCACGTATAATTGCAACTATTCTGCATGTTTGATTATAACCAGGGAGCTATAAGCTCCCTGTTATAACTGTGTGTGTTGGCGTGTGAGTTTGGAAAGAGCTGCATACGTGAGGACATTGACCAGAATACCCGCGTTCCATCTGAGGCACCGTGAAAACGGAGCCGTCCAATATTGAAATACCTACATTTTTGGCCAAGGATGAGAAAGGATGGCGCCATTTGAGTTTCTAGAGGATCTAAGTTTACACTAAACATTTTGAAAATAATTGTTTTTGTGGCATGTGAATTATGGCTTTAAAATTCTAGATGTACCTACAGCATGGAGCTAATACCCTTTTGTATTAATTCCATGACGAAAGACATGCGAATGTGGACATCGACAAGAGTTCGCATCCTCAAACTTTTGATACATAGAAGTCCACGGCTCCACAGGAAAACGCACAGCTCTCGTTCACCAAGTTGTCAAACGGCACGGTCAGTTTGAGAGCGACTCACGCACCAAATTTTGACTATTTCGTAGGGTGGTGCAGGTGTTTCGATAAATTAGTTAATTAGATGAGATTTAACGACCCACCAGCACGGATGTGTCACGTAGTGTCAACTAGATAAATACGGTTCAAGTTCGGTTTCAAATATTGTTCAAATACAGTGCAAGTCCTCCTCTTTAGTCGCCTCTTACGACAGGCGGGGAATACCGTGGGCATATTCTACAACCCCCAGCCCACAGGGGTTTCGATAAAATGTATGTTATCCCCGATATGGTCTAGAACCCTTACAGTTTATCTTTCTTTTTTTTCTATTATGTTCTTAATGATGACATATCTTTTTTGTGTAAGCCTCCCAAAACTTTTCGCGCCCTTTGCAAATTCAAGTTTCAGATTCGAAAGAACACTATATATAGTGCGCAACTCGGCTCATGAAATATTAAGTGATATTATGCAAAACATGCCCTGAAATGACATGGGATAGTAAGCCATATCCCCTTGTCACCACTTCTTCGACAGAGGGGCTGTTGAAGCTTGGGGTCGCTGGCATGGCCCAGCCCTCTGTCAGGAAAATTCTGTCGCCATTCATGATCGGTTTACCAGTCCGGGAGATTCTCCCGTTTGGGAGGAAACCAAAATTCTCCCGAACGGGGGAATACTTATGCAAGACATTGTATAGGCATGTCGGCCTTACAAAAACAAGGTTAAGCAAGAATAAAAACCACTTAAAAACTCAAAAACGGCGTGGTGAACCACCGATTAGGACGTGGCTTTTCTGTAGCTATGACAATAAACCTTCCGAATATACATTTAATTCCATTACATTAGACAGACAATTTTTGCAAGGGGTTCCAAAACCCATTCGCTATTGGCAATGTACACAAAAACGCATGGGATTGTGGGTAAAATAGACAAAATGGCGGCGCCCATGACCAATTTTCCCCCCGATGGGAAGAAAAGTAGATTCTTCCGAATGGGGGAATCTCCCGAACTGTTTACGTATTTTGGCTTTCAAAGGGTCATTTCTGCAATGAAACCCAAGATTTTCGGTACGCTTTGCCCACTCTTCCTCAGTTCTGTTACTTATAGCTAAATATAGTTCAAACCATTTCCACCTTTTCAAGTAACTGAAGAAGTATAATACATGAATTTAGGTAAATGTTGGGAATTTCACCTCATTTCACCTCAATTTAGTCAATGTTCTCTTTGGTCTGTAGTGCGGTTCGGCTATAGTTACACAAGGAGAGAAGTACAATGTAAGTTCATGTCCAATAGGGACCAACTGCCAGGACAATTGGCCTTTATTAGCTTTTAATAAGTACCAATTCTTTTTAGTGTAAGATAACCCAAATAATTTTCACTCGCTTCGCGCGCTTTGCAATTTCACACTTTAGATTCTGGGAAAAACATTAAATCAGCGCCGAAACTACGTTCCTCTAGTATATACACATTTTATGAAATATATACCCCCAATAGCATGGTTTAGTACACAGGTTTTCTTCAGATCCTTCCTCATCATTCCCTTGACGGCATCGGGGATTTCGGGTCGCTGCCTCCACCCGTCTGGCTACCTGTCGGGGAAAATCCTGGCGCCATCCCTGGCACTCAAAACCTAAAAGTAGCCTACAGAATGAAATTAGGAGAGAATTTTTTCATTATTTGGTCGTTTACCAAAGGACAGAACTCTTCCAATCGCCTTCAGTGAATAATTAGACAGGATGCTATCAATATCAATAGTATCTGGTCCATGGTGCAGGTAGGCCTACTATCATTAAGTTTTCTTTGCGCTTCGCGCTAGTCACTTTAACCATCTGTAGTGGTAAAACTATATAGGTTTAGGGATGAAACAGTGCTGTTAACTTTTGCGATCATCTCAAGCAGCCTTCTTGACTGGCCTCGTGATCTTAAACGTACCGTCCTGTCAATGTATGTGACACATACTGTAGCACACAGCATATTACAACGCATAGAGGATTACTTGAACTCTCCGTCATTGACAGCGAATTTCACAAAATCTGAAACAAAGGAAACCTGATCAATAAGGTCTCTAGCACCAATTTACGGCGGTCTTATTACCTTATATTGCAAGAGCTTCCGGGGCCCAGGGGCGAAGGCTTTTGTGTGATTACACTGTTTGACCTCCTTCTGTTTGACCCCTAACGCGGGCCCCTGGACCCCACACGTGCAAACTCGTGCTTCGCGCTCGTGGTGCACCTTCGGTGCAGTTGTGACACTCCTCCATGTCAGTCGGGGGGGGGGGGATCACAGGTTTTGTCCCCCCAGCTCCGAATTCCTGCATACGTCACTTGGTCGAGAAGTTGGTCAGTTAAGTTTGTGTCCTTTTGGGGACGTAGCTCCTTAAGGGAGCAGAACTCCTTTGGGAGTAACGTTTGGTTTCGCCCCTTGACTCTTCGCCAGAGAGTCGGAGGGACTTTGGAAACAGTGCAATCTAGGGAGTTCCATATCTCATCACTTGCACGCATTTCATTCAACGTAATGTCAGTGCATAGAAGTATTACCCTGACAGGGTAATACTTCCATGATCAGTGTAACTTACATCAACTCACTCACAGCTGTCAAGAAGGAGATTTTGATACAAAATTATCGAAATAACTGTATGCTTTGGCCCATTGAATCTCTTTACTTCCCCAATTAGTACTGAGAAGCCTATGCCAGTGCTACAGGTCAAGTGTGAGACAGACTTTCATGGAAAGGCTGTTTCGTTTCGTTTCGTTCGGTTTCGTTTCGCAGAATATCATAAGCCCCAAAGCTATACATTTGACATTTTAACCATGTGACTTTTGACCTGGGTTTTTACGGTAAACACATCTTTTTCTAGAACATGACATTTTCATTAACCTTGTGAAGTTTTCACGTAAGTTCATGTTTCACTTGGAGAAATAACAAAATTTCAAGTTCTACATAATGTAAAGGTCACATTGTCTTTTCTTGGTATTTTTAAAGGTTGTCTTCCAGGAAGCTTCCACTGAGTTAGGGTGGCAGCACCTGGTCTACCTTCAAGAAAAGTAATATATGATCTAAGGAGACAGGCGGTTATGCCTTCGGGAGTCATAACGTTTGGTTTCGACCTTCAGCTCTTCGCCAGAGAGTCGAGGGGACTTTGGAAAAAGTACTTAGGTATATATCGCCACACGCGGGTTGTCGAGTTATAGGCTTTGCATGCAAAGTAAAGGTATCTATCTAGTTACTCTAAGTGGGAAACGTAAGCTGAAAGGTCTACGATGGGAAACTTCCAACCCTCGGGCGTTTTTGGCCCTCAAGACCATGTGATGCTGCCCGCGAGGCAATTCATGTATGTAATTTCAGAAAAAAAAATATGGCATATAACTAATTATAAGTTAATTACCGTACCCACAATTTATCTTGCTCATCTTGTTTTCCGGAGAGTTCAGGAAAATACCTCCTCGTAATAACTACTGTCTTGCCAATGAACTGGGTAGATCCCTGATAATAGCTTACTTCAACCCACAGTAGACCTATACCCAGTGAAGCATTTACTGTAGTTAGCGTGCATGTCATTTACCCACAATACGGGGGCAGAACCTTAGCGCTACCGTCGGTAATAAAATGTTGCAGCTTTGAACACGAGTGTACTTTGCCACTTATCTGTATAGCACGAAACTCGATGATCTGTATTCCTGTACGCACTGTGCTAGTTCCGTTGGGAATCAGGAGTCAGTACCTATCCCGGGCCCTCTCATGAGTTAGTTGAACGTTAAAATGTGTATAACTTTTGCTTTGTAGGGGGATGAAAAATCCTTGACAAATAAGCCTTGGGAAATGCCATTTTTCGGCTCGCTTCGCGCCCAGTTTCACAGCAGTTCGTTCATTATTATTTCATACATCATCAAATTGACTTGCCGTAAGCACTAGCTAGGATTTTCTAAAACAAATTGTCAACTTGTGATGTTTGCTAGCTGATCAGCCTCGCGCATTTAATGTCATTTAGAGATAGTGTAGTAGTCTTCAATTGACACCTACAAGATTATATAGATACCCCAGAGATACTAAGTATTCAACACTTAGAAGCTCTGGGGTATCTATATCTCGGACTTGGACTCGAGAACACTGGACTCGGACTTGAACTTATGGACTAGGACTTTACTACACTCTACTACAGCCCTGAAGTGTTCCGCTTTAATATAAGTTCATGCTTTGTGGAAAACATTGGTATTAGACCTTATGCATTGACGTCACACTGACATCATTTTGGAGGAAAACAATGAATCACACGTGCACGAACGGCGTGAATTTCGCCGCACGTGTAGTAGACTTACGCGCGTATACGATTTGTTCACAGATCAGATGTCTGCATTTATTGGTGTAACTTGCAATGATACGCGCTTTTCCTCAGTTTTCCTCCAAACGAGGGAGCACTTTCTCCTTTGTGACATCGTGTGCATAAGGCCTATTGTCTTTTAACTGTCGGGTCAGCTGAAGCTCTCCTATCCGGTGATAGTGACATTTGACCTCTGACCTTTACTTGTAGAGGTTCTATGAGACTTTTCCACCCTGGCCCTCATGTGACCTTTGACATAGGTTTCCATGACAACCATTTATTATGGTAGTATGAGACATTTCCATCATACATGTGAAGTTTCCTGTGAGTGCAATGATTTTTCTTCGAATTATAGCCAAAACTGATTTACACAATTTGACCTTTGACCTTAAAATCAAGGGGGCTGCAAGATACAATTACAAACCTTGGGGTAATTCCTACGAAGTTTGAAGAGAACAGGTCTACCCCACAAGGAGTTTTTGACACCAACTTTCACTTAAAATACACAATTGACCTCCCATAACGTGACCTTTTGCCTCGGTGTCCATGACAACCACATATTTTGGTAGAACTCGGCACCCCCATTTTATGTGTGAAATTTCATAGCCAAAAGCAATTTCCACAAAATCTGACCTTTGATCTCTGACCTTTGACCTTTACTTCGGGGCCTTCCAAACACACGACTTTCACCTAGGGTGCCATTCCACCAAATTGACCAAGTTTGAAGAAAATCGGCCTTCTAGTTTAAGAGACACTTGTAAAACAGTTTAAGAACACACAAACACACATACACACATACGCACACGGACACGTTTTGACCCTCCCTCAGTCGTGGACTTCTGGTCACCTTGGGGTACCGAATCATGGGTTAGACCCTGAGACTAGTAAGTTTGGAACATGAACCCTTACCATAGCAAAGGTTGCTATTTCAGATGGCATTGCTGTATACAGCAGGCAAAGGAACTACAATATCTCATCACAATTACGGAACGATGAGAAAATAAATGTTGCCAGACGAGGGTGCGAGGTTAAACCTTCATTTCAGGGATAGTTGAAATGTTGATAAGTCTGGGGTGGGAGTATTTTGGAAGTAATTTTTTTTCTGTTCAAATTATCACACACCAAACTGCAAAGAAGAAGGTAATTATGGAACTGCGAAACTCATCTCCCCACATTCCCTACATACATTTAAGAAATTCCCAACATACTAATAAGCAAATAATAACAAAAGGTCACTTGTAAGTCATTTAAATTTCGATCTCGAACTTAGTAAAGCAACTAGAATGTACTATTTAAATATACATCTCATCACTTTCTACATGTCGTGTACCTTTATGACTTTTTGTGGCATACTGATACGCAAATAAAGGGTAAAAGTAAAAATCAGTTAAAGCTCATTTTAGGTTTGATATTGATTTATGACCGATGACGTCAACCATAACGCATGCAGAAGTTTTAACGGTCAGATACCCATCCACCAACTTTGAAATTGATCGGATATGATTTAGGAGGAGTTGATGATAGACTATTTCGCAAAATTTCAGGAAGTTATCTTTTCCCAACATTGTGACCTTTGTCCTCGTACGGTACATTAGCATGCAACCAAAAAGAACCATTTAAAATTTTGTTTTGTCGGTCTTAACAGATCATGTGACTGTTTCTAAGATACCTATAGGCAAGCAATGACAAAAACGAATTATATGCTAATTAAATCTTTCACTTCTGATCTATGACGTCAGAATAACGCATGTAAAAGTTTTGTTAATTAGATACCTACCCACCAACTTAAAACTTGATCGGACTTAAGGTTTAAGAGTTCGCACACAGTTTTTGCCAAGATAACGCAAGTTTCACTTTTGACGCCCACCCTTATCGCCCCAAAAGCACTGTTTTAAAAATGATCTCGTTCTCCTAACGTATCATGTGTTTTATTACTTTTTCTAGCACACTGATAGGCAAATATTGGCAAAAATCGAAATTTAGCAAATGACTTATGACGTCATCACTTACGCATGCTCACGTTTTGTTGGTCAGCCTGAGGTACTTACACACCATGTTTGAACCTGATTAGACGTACGGTCCAGAAGGAGTCCCGGACATACTTTTCGCAAAATGTAGGCGAATTTGACATTTTACCTGCATTTTGACCTTTAATCCATCATTTGGAACCAAAATCTCTATTTTAAAAATTATCTTATCAGTCCCAACATATCATGAGATTTTTTTTTTTTACTTTTTCTAACGTACTGATAGTCAAATAATGGCAAAAACCAATTGGTAGCAAATTTGACCATTGAACTGTGACCTTTGAACGTTGACGTCATCTGTTACGCATACACAAGTTTCCATACTCCTGTACCTACACACGAATTTGACTTGATCGGACTTACGGTGTATGAGGACATACTTTTTTGCACACAAACATACACGCACACACCCACATTCACATTTCCGATGCGAGGTGAAGTACATATCTCATCTTCTTATACATCACATGTACGGAGATGAGATGACTTGCTAGCAAGTTATTAACAGAATGATACTTTTAGTTTAATTTAAAAAACGGACACCATAGCACCCCACATCACTATATTCAGTGGCGCCGGCACGGGGGGGCATGGGGGGCGCGTGCCCCCCCAATGGAAATTTTTTGAAAATTTTAAAATGATCCCAAAAGGCGATTAAGCTATAGATTTATGTAGGGGGTAGGGTGAGGTGTACTTCAACCGAGTGATAGATCTATTTAACCATTTTCTATGACAAATGTTTCTCAAACTATCAGAATTTTCCCAAATCCTTCGCAAACTATCGAAAATTTCGCGCGCTCTGCGCGCTTCAAACCTTACCTCTGTGTTCTTATTATCAATATCTTCTGATAGCAACTCCCGGAGAAGCACAGCAGCAAAAGTTGAAAGCTGTTCACGAATTAACAGGTAAAAGACTGGCTTTTTGAGTGGCATGTACTGTAGGTTTGTTGAGCAATTGAAAGTGTCTCGATGCAGATTCTGAATGCAGGTTTTGTCATGGAAATCTCATTTAATGAAAAATTTCGCGCGCTTTGAGCGCATGCTTTACGGCTTGCACTCCATCTTATGACCATTATTAACATAATAATACATGGAACTATAATCACAACATCTGTAGGGGCCTATAGCATCAATATGCGATCTTTCAATCTAAGTTGTTGAAGCATGATTTGGAAAGTTGAAATTATGCCGTTTTATATTTTCAAGAAAATTTTACCCAGCGCTTTGCGCGCAGCCATTATAGGTATAGATGACAGACACATAGCCAAGGGGGGAGCATATTTTGGGTTTTTTTTAATGCTTTTTTTTCAACATTGCTAGTGTTTCTCCTATTTATATGCTGTAAAATAGGCTTGGGAAGTGCCATTTCCAGCGATCTGGGAGGCACTTTGGGCCAAAATTTTCTTGCGCTTTGCGCCAACCCATGGTGGCGCAAAGCGATGAAAATCTGTCTATGGGGTTCGCCCCCTTGATAAATTCCTGGTTACACCCTTGATAGATGGTGATTTTTAATACACTTACGACAAAAAAAGAATTCTGAAAACGCCTTCTTAGTCCTTCACCCCTTTTGCTATACCTATCAGGGAGGTCTAATATCACCTTCCTGCACCAATAGTCTCCCTCCCGCCCGTTCTCCATTGCTGGAAGCTGTTCATCTGGATTTTCGTTCAAAATTAGTAAAAATACGATAGTTGTAAAGTGCTCTACTCTAGGCCTATATTACCATTTGGATGTCACGTAATAAGCATTATGTCGTTGCTCCATTTTACGTACTTTATCTAGAGCTTCCGGAAGGCCCTATACAGGTATCTGCCAGCCTTAGATGCCTTTTTATAATGCAGAATGAAAGGGAGGAAAAATTTCGTTATATTCCAACAATGTTTCTGTGGACTCCACGCACGTATTTTTGGATAAAAAACATTGCCAATAGAAGGCGGTAAAGTAGCCAAAAGGGAGTCTTCAGGAGGTTTGTTGACAACGTATTCTTCTCTTAGACAACATGCTCTCCTTTTTCACCTAACCAAAAATTAGAATTCACTAGATTATGGACATTTTCCAGCTATATATCATCAGCTCCAAAAATATTCCAAAAGATAGTACCATTTTGCATCTAAGAAACCTTAAATAAGCAAAAATTTCTCAAAGGGGAGGGGGACACCCCCTCCCCTTAGACCCCTCCCCTAGGACGGCACCTTTATGTAGTGACAAAGGAAAGATCCTCACTGCTGTATTCAAAGCGCAGGCGCATAAAAAAACGAATATTTAAGCGTAGCCACTCAGTTGGATAAAAACATCCAGCCAGTCGGGAAAAATAGAATTCACTAAACTATGGACATTTTCCAGCCATACAGGTATGTGATCAGCTCCAAAAATATCATAAAGATAGCACCATTTTGCATCTAAGCAACTTTAAATAAACAAAAATTTCTCAAAGGCGAGGGGGACACCCCCTCCCCTTAGACCCCTCCCCCAGGACGTCACCTAGCTTGGTGCAGTGACACCTGACGAAGGATCCCCCACTGTGCATACGAACATAGGGAGAACACGAGAAAAAACGCATTTTGTGCAGACTTGGGAGGTTAACTGAAGTGCCATTACGATATGATCTGTTGTGCCCCCCCAATCACCAAAGCCTGGCGGCGCCACTGACTATATTTGCATGGCTAATGGGCAATTACTGAAGATGGTGGTAAGAGAAATAATCTATACCCTCTGGCAACAGAATAGCGATATTAAATAGTCATGAAGTATATTTCACTAGGTTATTTTAATCTATTGTTTCGTTTACTGAAACGTAGTTCTTTGTATTTCCAGGTCCACATAACTTAACCCAGTTCCTTTATTGTTTCCCACCACTTCCGATTTGTGTCACGATAATTGAAGTTCTGTTCGAGTTACATTCCTTCTTGAAACAAGGGACTTCACAAAGAACGTGACCGTTTGAAGTTTACAGTTTGAAGACGATTATTTTCAAGGAGCAGGATTAATAGAACAGCTTTTTGATGTGAGACAATCGTTCATTTTTTGATACTAAAGTTTCCGCCATACTCCCACTCTGGTCGGAACGACCGAATTCCCTACCGCGACCTGCCGATAGCGTTCACTGACATATTGTTTGTTCTTAATAAAATAGTATTCACAACGTTGAAATAGTCAGCAAGGCCCACGTACGGTCGAGTATGTTCTTCAGGGAAGTGTTTGAAAGTTTGAAAACGACGGCATGATTGCATTAATACAACACACAGTAGAACCTGTAAGTAAAGATCCCAGCAAAAGTGTAATTTAGGAAGCGATCATTTTAAAGCAATGGTCAAACATCTGGATTACACCATTATATTTGGGGTAGCTTTAATGTTACTCTACTTTTCCTTATCAGTTAGAGTGGTTGACGACACTTGTAACAAAAGATATTACATATAATACAGCTGAGGTAAAAAAAAGGAATCGAGGGCACATTTGGTTGACACTAAACTTCTTCCGTAGAAATGCATTTCGGAGCACCTTGCATTTGTTCCTGCACACAAACGCAAAACAGAAGTTTTCGTTGTAACTTGCTGTTGTTGGTTATCAGCAATCTGTATAAATGATATCGTTAAACAGAGCGTTAGGAAAACTATTGAGTCTAGTCTAATTCATGGTGAAACTTTTTGCCTCCCTAGAGAGGGATTAGTAACATGAGATACCTCACTTGAACAAAAGAATAGTGGGGTTTGGAGAAAAAGTTTTTACACTTGCCGCAGGCATTATAGAATGTGCCCTGTATCTCACCACTAAATCTAACCGCAAGCTACGAGTTTGGATACGGTAAGATCCTCGATTTATCCATGGAAAAGGTAACAGTGTTCATTTAAATGTAGTTTTTAGCTCAGCTGAAAGCTTTCAGCTGAGCTATTGCTGTCGTGCACGGCAAAACTTCTACGTCACGGCAAACGTCTGTCACCATAACATTTGCGTTTTTTTGCCTGATATTTCGCTGTTTTTCGTTAGATTTGGCTGAAATTTGGTAGAGATGTTAGCGAAAGTGATATCTGTATGTTGCGACTCTTTTTGATTAATTTGACCGCTATTTGACCTCGGGAGGGGGCTTTGTTTGAAAACGTAAAATTCCCTACTTGTCTTTCAGTTTTGCACCAATCTTGATAATATGTTTCATATAGATAGTTCAATTTGTGCTGAACAAAAGTTAATTTTTTTTTTTCGTTTCTGCAATCATTAAAGGCATGAAAACAGCACTTTTTGAAACAAATTCTGGCGAAGTCCCCATCTTCGGGAATGTTTTGTGCAAAATAATGAGATTCAGATCATACCAACACTAATTAGGTGATTTGTCGTGAAGGATTTATATTATCCCAGTTTAGATACCATAATAGTAGTTGTAAGAGAAGTGCATGAGGGAGGAGCACGTAAATATTTACTTTTTTTAGTAAGTTGTACAATAGTAGAAACTGTCATGTTATTTGATGTGCATGTTTTTCCCCATTATGTGTCTCGGTTTAGCCCCCCCCCCCCGAAGGTTCATGAGACATGTTAGTTCGTTGTATTATAGCATAGGTATATTTCTGGCAAATAATATTTTCTTTGAGATATTGTGATTGCCAGGAAAGATGCGGTAAATTTAACG
The DNA here is from genome assembly GCA_029531755.1 of Holothuria leucospilota. NCBI lineage: Eukaryota > Metazoa > Echinodermata > Holothuroidea > Aspidochirotida > Holothuriidae > Holothuria > Holothuria leucospilota. The sequence continues at coordinate 30,032 of JAIZAY010000407.1, read as the reverse complement.
TTGTCATAAAAATTTGAAAAATGTATTGAAGGCTCTTTCTTTACCCTTTAGGCATAAATACAACGATACTTAAGACACATAACTAAAACTGTCCCTGTGTAAAATGTATATTTCTATTTGGAACTATGACGTAACTTGGTGGTACTACTTCCACTTCATATGGTTCAATGGGTACAAGCATGGGTACAAGCAGCGAAATTCGTTGTTCTCTTTTCAGCGGTTTTTTGTATATGATTACGTATATGATTTAAATGATTTTCTTAAGCTCAGTGTCAGACTAACTCATGTCTAATTAACTTTGTTTCGAAGGAATTTTTTTGCGTATTAAAAAATTGCGACCAGCTTTATACATGAAATGTGGAAGTGTGCCGGTGTTATCGAAGTTCATTTTATAATCACGCTCCACACACACCTTCAACTCAGGTAGCAACACACTTGTTCACTATTGTTGAAAGCAAGCGATTTACGTAATAGGTGTACAAATTATGTAGATCAGTTAAGTTTAGCGTGGGTACGCCACATCGATAGTGTGTTGGGTATATACCATTTGATTACGGGGTTCAGGGGCGGATCTAGGGTCTTTTTTGAGGGGGGGTCCAACAAAAAGGGCACATTCATTTTTTTTAAAGTTTGGTTCTAATAAACGTCAGACAAAGAAAGGATCAACTAAGAAATATGCAAAAACTGGAATGATCTAAACGGTGAAATTGCAAAGCGCGCGGAGCGCGCGAAAATTTTTGGGGGTAAGCCTACACTCATAAGAACTTGTATTTATTTAAAGCTTATACAGGACAATTGTCCCCGCAGTTGGGCCCTTTCGGGCATAACTTTCATTGTAGGCCTACTTTCCTCCTCGAGTCAGTAGCCGTACCGCACGACAGACACAAGAGAACGTTGACCGAAATGATATTTACATAAATCCGTGTATTCTACTTGAAAGAGTTTGCACTAGCCTATTTAGCTATAAGTATAACGGAACTGAGAAAGAGTGGACAAAGCGTACCGAAAATATTGGGTTTTATCACAGAATTCACCCTTTTGTAAGCCAAAATAAGTAAACCGACCATGGGTCAGCGGCGTAGGAAGATGTTTGACATGGGGGGGGGGGCAGACCAGATGTGATTTCTCGACCTTGACCCACCTTCCCACACCAAAACATCATAGTGAGAAGGGGACATGAAGGAGCCTAACGATCCCATGCCATTGCAGGGCATATTTTGCAAAGGGTCACTGAATACTCCAAAAACTGAGTTGCGCACTGATAGTGTACTTTAGAATCTGAATCGTAAAATTGTAAAGCGCGCGAAGTGCGCGAAAATTTTTGGCAGGCTTACATAAAATACATGTGTAATCATTACGAACAAAAGGAAAAACGAAAAACTATAGAGGTTGTAGACTGCATCCGGGATAACACACATTGTAGCGGAACCACCTGGACTACACGATGAAATAGCCAAACTTTGCTCACCAACTGACTGTACCTCGTGACACAGACAAGAGAACACCAACAGGGTTTGCGATATTGGATGAAAGTTACTACCTTTACATAAACTACGGTACTCTGCGACAGCAGACCGGTCATCGGTCCAACTGAAAGACGTCAAAAATTGAACCGACTAACATTGCGTTATTTGACCTGGTGGTGATTTTCTATAGTAATTTTAAACTGAAACAAACACCGATTTGCCTATTGTGACTTCTGCTCAACTCTTGGTTGTGGTCATTTCCCTAAAATTGGCTTTTATTCCCATCACTAGGGCAACACTTTAAAGAAGAAAGTAATTCCAGACCATGAATGTCATAGCGAAACGTATTTACCTACTCTCTCTTGTTCATGATAGGAGGGATATCCAGCGGGTGGAGGGAAAGCTTTGTAGATGTAGCGTTTAGGGAGTGTGAACAGATCATTATTTTGCAAGACCAAAAGACTAGAAGTGACCTTTTGGAATCAATATCAAAGCCCAACGGTAATATGTTGCATAAAGCGCTAGCTAGTGAGTATGACGTAATATCTGTGTGCTTTGTATTACTTTGATTGCCCAAGTACGCCACATGTGGTTCCCAAGCGAAAAGTAATGAGAATGCCTGACTGTCACGCAGGCAGTAAGAAATACTGTAGTCACATTCTCTCTGAAAAAGATTGCACTGTTCGTCTTTCGGGGCGGGCAATATAGGCTATCGAAGTCAAAATATATTGCCGAAATTTCTGCGATATATACTGTAGCTTGAGTTTTACGGGCGAATTGGTCGATACTGGATGGGAGTAACCAAAATCTCTCGTGTTTTTCTTTTTTTTTATTTTAGGCCACGTGTAAAAAAACATTTTTGAAAAAGGGCAGATTGGGAAATTTGAGGGGGGGGGGGTCCGGACGTCGGCGACCCCACCCCTGGATCCGCCACTGGGGTTTCACATCAATACGACAATTACTACAATTATCGATTTTTGAATAACGTACTTGGGATACCCCATTATGTCAGACTATGTTTGCTCAGCTCTTTGCTTTCCAAACCAGGGATATGACATGAATACGGGACTGTACAGCCTTTTATGGAGGCGTTACGTGAGCATGTGGCACTGATCTCATTCAGGCGTTTTAATAATAGACTTAGCTAAACTGGTTGGATGGTTAGGCCTACTCGAAAAGAAATACCGGACGTTTGAAAGTTGTGCAAGCTCTTGAGAATAAGTGGCCTTGTGCGAAACAGTGGTATAAGCTAGGCCTATACACATTTTTGTGTTGAGGCAGAAACAAGTATTCAACTTAGCCTGATGTCTGAATGGTTTTAGGAGTTTGGCTTAAAGTTTAAAGAGAATATATGCAGTCGCCTCAAATTTCAAGTTATCTGTAAACATTAACTTAATCTTTCAAATCTCCTTGTATCTCCTTTACAAACATTTTTCTTAACATTTCTGGACAAAAAATATTTAGTATGAAAGGTAAACAAATGACTTATCCTTCCTTAATAGCAAATTAGTTTATATTGTCACATGAAGGAAAGAAGCTACTCGTGAATTTGGATGCCGGCGCGGGGTACATAGCTACTTCAAGTTAAGATGAATGTTGTCTAGAAAATGTCGTAAGGGAAAGAGGAACCCACCCCCTTTCTTTTAAAAAAAGAACATAGCACGTTGATTGAAAATACAATGCTTCATTCGGTTTGAGCTTGACGGTTGTGGTAACATTCCAAAAACAAGTTTCGGTTTGAAAATGAAAACGTGCTGTTTGAAGGCGTGTGCCATATGTTAGTCTCAGAGGCAGGAATTGTGCAGCTCAGGCTTCTAGCCAAGCGGGCCAAGGGGGCTATACGAGCCTGGTGCAGTCACATGGGCGTCGACACTGCAGGAGCCGCTTAGTCTTGTTCTCCGTTGCCGAAAGCCCCACCAAAGTTGGTAAGGGGAAGCCATGGGGGATAATATTTAAATAGCCTTAGACTTAGTGTACGTGTGTATATTTTCCCAACGCTTTCTACGAACTGTATTTACCCTCCGGCCTGTTGCGACACATTCACCGGTCTTAAAAGCGATCGACGATTTATACCTGGTAGATCTCAATTATAAAAATATTATGCAGTAAAATAATTTCGTAGGGGAAAACGGTACTAAAGAGTACTTAGAATAAGGCGCGTAAAGAATTTAATTTAGAAATTATCCCTTAATATTGAGCAATTGAGCAGTTTTGGTTTTTCCAAATCATAGTGGCAACCCGTATTTGAACTTGTGTCCCTGGACGGTTCAAGGAATATCTTTGGGGCAAAATATCGCTTTTAAGACCTTTAACCATTTGTAACATTTCTTTATCGGAAGTTACTATCTGAGTCCAATTGCGGAAAACAAATGAGGTCTACACAGCAGCACACTCATAAATATTTATTATTTGTATACTAACATCTGTGCAGTATATAAAGTTAACTTTGTGTACCAGATTTAGTCTTTCAGAGTCTTCAGGAGTTCAATACATATTTCATTGCATTTACATTTACCTCTTTGTTTCCTAACGTACGTATGAGTTACAAACCCAACAGAAATATTGACTGCTGACTTTTAGGTCTTCAGGGTAAGCTGAGCTAGCTTCGGCAACATTGTTGCCCTTGTTTTTTCTATATGCGGTCACGGAGGGCGGGGCTGATAAAATATTGGTCGTTTTCTTGCTTGTCATGCACCCATGTACGTCAGCCCTTCTGCAAGGGATTTACACAAGACAACAGACATGCCGACAGGACAAAGACAGTAACTATTAACTATACTATAGCTAGGTCTTTATCAACAAAACTGCTATTATTAACTAAAGGCGAGCAGGGAGGTGATGTTAGAAGGAAATCCATCGAAAACTTTATTTTATGCTAATCCAATCAGATTGACCTCAGAGTGGAGACTAAATCTTATAACTCAGGATGATTTAACTAAAGGGTATTGAATTCCTTTGTCTAATACCTAGGCAACCTCATTCATACCTACAGCAACCCCAACAAAAAGGATTATTTGAGAAAAAATACTTTGATGTCTAACTATTGCCTAGAGTCAAGTACGCAACACTGTTCTGACATTCAAAACGACTGTTTATTGCCAAGGAACTTATAATGATGCTGGCAATAAACCTGTGCTCATGATTTATGCAAATAAGCAAACGAAGCATAAGACTAAACTTTGCTGTCGGATTTTGACTAATGTTCGCATTCGCTCGCATGGTTTAAAGGACACACTCATATTGAGCAAGTTATAGAGAACTAGACAAGTATGTTGTAAGTAGCGTCGAAACCCTCAAATTAATTTACAGCTTAAGCGACTGGCAATGTTAAGGCAAGGGACAAATTTCCCGATCTGCTCTTCGAGATGTAGCAGACGACGTACCCCACTTGTACTTAGTTCCTAACACCTCGTAAGCAAGAACAACACACAAAAGAGATTATTGTCGGCAACTAGTAGGGTTCAAAGAAAGACTTTTCGATGGATCTCCACCTTATATCACCTCCCTGGTGTGAGCTACTCTCTTTCTCTGGTAAGGTTGTGTCAGTTCACCTCATTGTTTAGTTGTTTTGGTAAATTTATCCAAGTAGGACCCTGATTTATCTCATTATATTGTATTGACCACACCAAAATGCTGTGGCATGTTTGAATCGTTCAATACTAGTAAGTAACACTCTGTTATTAGTCGTCTTAAGGGCCCCCATACACGATCAATTTTTTTCGTCAATTAATTGATATCAAACAATTGACGAAAAAAAAAATGATTGTGTATATGGGGGATATTGACGGCGAATTAATTGAAACAATTTCATTGAAGCAACTATTGACGGATCAAAGTTCCTTTGATATTTATTGACGGCTCGTCAATTAAACTGGAGTATCCTCCAGGGCAAGAACTATTGTCAGTGCGATATATCCTTTCATTTCAAAGATTTTGATCAGAACGAAAATTGACATTCAAGTTGAAAAAACATTGACTATGTGTGAGGAACGTCAATTAATTGAATCCATTAACTGACATCAATTAATTGACGAAAAAATTGATCGTGTATGGGGGCCTTTAAGGGCGTGGTGTATGAACATGGAGGTATTCCATGGTATGAACGGAATTCTGGATGTTTTTTCCAACTGAGTGGAGGCGTTTAAATTGCACTTCTGTTTTTGGCTCTGCGTTTTGTATACAACAGTGGGGAACCCACCTTTGTCACTACATAAATGTGTTGTCCTGGGGGAGGGGTCTAAGGGGAGGGGGATGCCCCCCTCCCCTTTGAGAAATTTTTGTTAATTTAAGGCTGATTAGGTGCAAAACGGTGCTATCTTTGGGATATTTTTGGAGCTGGTCGTACATGACTGGAAAATGTCCATAATTTAGTGAATTCTAATTTTTCCGACTGGCAGGATGTTTTTACTAACTGCAGTAGCGGCGTGTAAATTGCACCTTTTTTATTCACCCTGCGTTTGTATACAGCAGTGGGGATCCTTCCTTTGTCACTATATAAAGGTGTCATCCTGGGGGAGGGGTCTAAGGGGACGGGGTGTAGCCCTCCCCTTTGAGAAATTTTTGTTAATTTAAGGTTGCTTAGATGTTTGGGATATTTTTGGAGCTGATCGTAGTATAGCAAAGGTGTGAAGGATTAGCAAGGGCGTTTTCAGAATGCTTTGTAGTCGTAAGTGTATTAACAATCACCATCTGCAGGCGTGGATCCAGAAATTTTGAGGGGGGGGCAAGATGGAAAATCTCATGTGCACCGAAGGTGCACCACGAGCGCGGAGCGCGAGTTCCTACGCGTGTTGTCCAGGGGCCCGCGATAGGGCCCCTGCGGGGTCCAGGGGGCAAAGCCTCCGGAAGCTCTCGCAGTATTGCATTTTAAGAGCACAGAAATCGGCTCCAGTTCTTATGTCAGTGAGATTTTATACCTTTTCATGTTGAATGGAATTTGATGTGTACGGCTCAGTATAAGTTACTATATGTACTTGCAGAAGTTCCGGAGAATCTAAGTTATCTTAAAACTTACACGCCAACATTATGAGCCCATGCAGGTAACTTGAAATGATTTTTGCCATATTGAGTGTTTTATTTTCGTTATACAGTATTCAGGTATAGGAAGTCAGATGAAATAATTGTCCGCGAAAATTTGAATTTACATGTAAAACATTGATATTACAAACGGTGTCAATTCCCTTTATGTGTGTCTATCAATTAGAAGGTGGGTTCGATACTGGGTTTTCAGTTCAAGTAAGAAGAGGGGGGTGAAAAAATGAATATCAGTTGCTTTACATCCTCACAATGCTGGCTCTTCTGAAATCACGTTTATGCACACGAATAATTGGCTTATGGTAGAACCCCACTAATGAGTAATGCGAAAACTTTTGGGACCTTATTGATAGTAAAAGGAGCAATTCGAGGCTAAAACTGCGCACATCAAGCAAAAATCAAGAAATATTGAGAAGACTTTGCAAGAATCGTGAAAGATTTCAAATGATTTTTGGTAAAAAGTGATAAAAATAAATCCATCACTTAATAAAAACATACCTCTCTCCGTAGGCGTAAACAATTGCGCGCGAAGCGCTGAAAATTTTCGGTATAGAGCCTCCCGGGAGCTCTGCATTAATTGTACACTGAAAAGGGGGGGGGACCAACAGGGCTCTCACAACCTGACATCCATATGGGAGGAGAGATGATATATCACCTTCTTTATGGATTTCTGAAGGGTATACCCTTCAGAATCTACGACCGATGGTGCCGGCGGGAGTTGGTGATTGGGGGAACAGCAGGTAACTGCTAAGCCGTGCCTTTTTAGGCAGTGGGATTTTGTATACGCTATACAAGAGTGGGAGAGCCTTTTCTTGTTAGTACATGAGAGTGCAATCCCAGGAAGGGGTTTACCCTCCCCTTTGAGAAACGTTTGTTAATTGTAGGGAGCCTATATGCAAAATGGTGGTATCTTTGGGTCATTCTAAAGTGATTGTATGTTTAAGAAATGTCCACAATTTAGTGAATTCTAATTTTCGTTCAGGTGAAAAAGGGGAGTAAGAGAGACGGTTAATATATTGTCTTCAAACCTCCTTAAGTCCCAGGAAAAATCATGGGCGTGGATCCATCTCCAAAAGTGTGTGTGGGGGCGGGGGTGGGGGACTTTTCCACATTTGTGAATCGCCGTCCTGGTGGAAGAAGCAGTGGTGGTAGCCAGAATTTGCGTCACGGGGAGGCAATAAGTTTTGTGATCGTCGGCATGGGGGAGGGGTCTAAGGGAAATTTTTCTAGAACTGAATGCCCTCAGATGCGATTTGGTGCAACAAAAGTGTACGATTTTTAGGTTATTCTTCTTCTAAAAATTTCGTTTTCCTAGGCATAATTGCAGTCTGTTCCATCATTTTTGAAAAAGTGAGGGGGACTTTTTGACGATGTCCCCCTTCCAAAAAAGTGAGAGGGACGCGTCTCCCCGTTCCCCCATGATCCACGCCCATGGGAAAATTGTACACGCAATTATACTGTACCTGCGTGGAGTCCACAGAAACATTCTTGGACTATAATAAAATTTTTCCTTTACATTTTAAAAGGATATCCAAGGTTGACAGAGAACAGTATAGAGCCTCCCGTGAGCTCTGAATTAGTTACAGTATACAAAAGAGGGACCAACGGGATTCTCACCAACCGACATCCATATGGGAAGAGATATATAACACCTTGTCTTTTCAGGTATAGCAAGAGGGATGGTGGACAGGCAAAGTTCGTTTCAGAAAAGATTTTCGTCGTTATTGAACGTCGCGGTAAAATGTTTGGAAAATAAGCAACGGCAATTACGTACTTTCAATCTTTCAAACCATGTGCTAGACTAGATTAGTCAAAGATCCCATAATGATGAGAGCCCTACAGAGAAGGAGATGTACTTTTTAGAAAAATGTTTGCATTGGAATAATTTCTTGCGTCATAGCTTTGTCAATGGTATATGAAATCTTGTGTAAACCCTGTCGTATGCGCGCGAAGCTTTGAATAAAATATTAGTCCATGACAAAACCTGCATTCAGAACCTGCATCGGACACTGTCACTTTCCCACCAACTTATGCTATTCAGAAACGAATCTTCTGACTGAGAATTCTTAAAAAGCACTTTTGCTCCTTTGTTCCCCTGTGAGAAGTTACCGAAAGCTATTGAAAATAAGGACAACTCTGACACAAGGCTTGACGCTAGCGGAGAGTGCGAAAATTTGGAATTTGTCAAGAATTTCCAAAACTTATGATAGTTTGAGAACAGTTTGTGAAAGAAAATGGTATGAAAAAATAAACCAATCATCAAAAATACATCTCACCCTCCACCCTCCACAGAAATCTGTAGCTTAAACGACTTTTGTGACCATTTTAAAAAATTTTCAAGAATCGATGGGGGAGGGGGACACACGTCACCCATTGCCCACTGTGCCGACGCCACTGTCTGTAGCTTAAGCCATTTGAGTTCATTTTTAAACTTTTTAGAAAGTTTCGAAATCGAATAGGGTATGCACGCCGCTACTTTGCCTGCAACAGCTGGTGCCACTGTGCACAATAGCACGTCACCTGACAGCTTGTCTTTTGCATTCTGCAAGGTCTGTATGGCGAAAACTTTGCCTCTCAATCCCTCTAGATTACAAAAACTTTCACTCTTTAACACAAAATTGTTACTAATTTCAGTGCAGCTAGCAGGGCCCATACTGCATATGTCACGATGTTTACTTATTCAGATCTTAAGTCAAGGATCATTATTCAGCTATTCACCTGTTTTCGAACATTGTAGCTCTCCTTTCGTCGCCAACCACTGTGAAGATAGTTAGTTAGTTAGATGAGGTTTAACGTCCCAGTTTCCAACCAATTGGTTCAAGTCGAGACGATCACGGCTTTTTTCCAGTTGTGGCTCACTGGCTTGTTTTCCCTACTCCATTGCTTATGCTGATTACCAAGCACAAAGGCAGTAGGTTCCATTTTTAAAGTCTTTGGTATGACCCGGCCAGGATTTGAACCCTAGACCAACCACTGTGAAAGATATCTAAAGAGATCATCCAGTTATAACTCCACCCAACCCCTAGAGAAATATATACTTTGAACAGGGAGCTGTAAGGGAAGGAGAAACATCGACTAAATCTGTCGGACAATATGTACTTGAGAATGACTTGATCCTTTTCAGGTACCAAAATTTGATTGACAGGTCTCTTTGTTCCTATTGCTTGAAACACTGTTTACTTTCCTGCTTAATGAAGATTCCATCCTTTCTAAACCCAGTAATCCTGAAACAAAGACCATTGTCAAGATAATGCTTTGAAGATATCTGTGCAGCCGACATATGTGAAACGTTTTCACCGTTTTATATCAAAACGACTGTACATACACACTTAAGTTGCACAATTCAATTATTATTCTAATTTATTCATCAAGTAAGGAGTATATCCTTTTGATGAACTATTTGGAGTCTACATTTTAATGATGACATTTCAAACGATTCCGGATTGCTCCTGATTTAACGAAACATATATCTATGTTCAAAAAGTAACATGAAACTACACTGTACTATTTTAAAACGTGGGACCTGGCGGCACAAGATGAAATGAATTTTACTTTCCTTGACGACTGGCAATGTTATATCAATAGACGAAATCACCCTACGAGCTCTCCCAGGAGTAGCAGACGAGAAGGACTTTTGTCTTCATTGCTTAAGCCCTCTCAATTTTAGAGGAATTTCGGGAACGAGACAATGTGAAGCTTAAGCGTCGGCAAAACACCTAGTTCAAAGGAAGAACGAGCGTTGTTTCTCCTTCCCTCACAGCTCCCTGCTTTGAATACGTTCTTAGACACTTTTATTAATTTTTTGCTCTTAATTTTTCTTTCTCCTTTTCTTTTTTTTTTCTTTTTCTTCCTTTTTTCTCCTTTCCTTTTTTTTTGTGGCGGGGGGGGGGGCGGGCCCCCAGGACCCCCTGGATCCGCGCCTGCACCATCTATACCGAAAATGGCTTCAGCGAAGCGCTCGGTAAAAATTTTTGAAAAGTGTTTTACGGCAACAACGTACTTTCAACCTTCCACAAGGGGGGGGGGCATGCAGTATGTTGTGTGACCGCTGGCCTGGGAGAGGGGTCTAAGGGGAGGGGTATCCCCCTCCCCTTTGAAATTTTTTGAAAAATTAGGTGTCCTTACATGCAATCTGGTGGCACATATGTTACCTTTTGAAGTAAAATTTGTGTTAAAAAATTTACGTATTTTTAGGAACTTAAAAAAATATCGGAATCAGTGAGGGTGGGCATGGCTTCCCATATTGATGCGAGGCCCCTTCAGATGTTTGGAGATGTATGTCTGTTTTTCGGAAAGTGTTGTGATCAGAATAGTTCCATGTATAATTACCTTTTTAATGGTCATGAGAAGGAGTGTAAATCGTGACGCATGCGCGCGAAGCGCGCCGAAATTTTGTCATTAAATAAGATTTTCCTGACAAAATCTACATTCAGAATCTGCATCAAGACACTTAACAATTGCCCAACAAACCTACATGTCACTCAAAAAGCCAGTGAAAGAGAGCCACGACACTACTCTTTTACGCAAATGTGTGTGGGGGGGGCATTTGATATTGTGTCCCCCACCCATCGAAATGTGGGGGACTTGTCCCCCCGTCCCCCCAGGATTGACGCCCATGCGTCACCCGTAACCCATCCCTTAAGTTTGTTTCATCAAGCTTGCTGTCGGGAACTAGAAAAACAGTCAAAACAGCACAGTCATGCAAACGCACACAAACATCCACAACCTTCAACGGTCTTTTACAAATTATTTTGCTTTTGTAGCAGTTTGACCATACGATTTTTTTTTTCTTCCGGCCCGATTTTGTGTGGGCCGGATTGAATTATATTGTGAGTCATAGGTGACACTCGGACAGCCATTTAAGAGTCCTGGCTAAAGGGAAATACATCAGTCTTAAACAAAATATCGTCAATATTTTTGTATAATGCTTTTCATTTTCCAGTCATATCAACTCGTTAGATTCTGAGAACGGTCAAACACCCCTCCATCTTGCCGTGAAGGCTGGGAACCTTAAAGCTGTCAAATGTCTCTTAGAGGAAGGAGCTAATCCTTTCATTCCTGATGGATCTGGCAACACCCCCGTTCACCATTTGGTATCGTCCGAGAAAGAAGCGAAAGAACATCACGAAATACTTGTGGTAAGTCGATGAATATTACCTTTAATATGGAATGAGCAGTTCCCAACACTGAAAGTGAAACGTCAGTTGAGCCTCACGAATCTCGTATAGATCATGAGTCCAGACTCGGACTCAATGCCAGACTTGATTTAATTTTATTCTGAAGTCGGAAATGACTTGGAATAGGAAGACCCGGAATCCGAATTAGCCCGGAATGGGCTGCAATCTTGGCCAAGTACACAGTAACGGAAATTACGTAAAGGTTACCTAAATTGTCTCATTGTATTTGAAGCACAGCACTATGTATAAATAGCCACATACGGTTTAACGGAGGTACTCTGGGTACGTTGACAATGAAAGTGAATCTATGTCCTTATTAATTACACACTAAGAACTTACGAAAAACCATGTTTATGAAGTGCTTGAAGTGCTGAATTCTCAGATTGATTAGTCCATCTCGCCAGATTTAGAATTAGTCCGGAAGTGGTGACACTAGAATCAAAGTTGCTTCTCTGTTTTGGGATAGGGATAGGTGGAACCTTGCATTTTCCTAGAACGACATATAAGATTGCAATCCAACTTTTTATTGAGAACAGTTATAAAGGACAAATTTCCGTCCTAGAGAGTAACAATATTTCAAACTAAGTTTACTTGTAACCCCTCCTGCAAGCTGTCTTGATTAATCTCTTTGTGCAGGATAGGTTTATAATTCATTTCCCCAGACCATTTTCTTTAAGGGCAAAACTTTATGTGTGATTTTAGTACTATATCCTCTCGAAATCTGAGCATTCTTTCTGAATGTTGGGGATTTCAGTTTCGCTGATTTTAACGAGTCAGTGACCAATTTTGAAGAACTGAATAAATGTGTTGATCATGAGATTAACGTACCTCCATAGCAGGTGTCGAATATGTACTCCTATTTGACGGACATACTCTAACGAGTGCAGTCAATAAAGGTGCAGGAGTAATACACGTCCCCCGAGCGGGCATGAGATTAACCACCTAGGGCAACTTACTTCAGAAAAGGAAAGTGGAATCGTTCTGAACTGGCGATAAGGTTATGTACACGTTATGTAAAATAAAAACATAGTTCGTACTGCCCACTTTCGGGCAATCAGAGTGAAATCACCAATCCTGAATTTCGATTGCCCTTAACCTAAATTTATTTGGGGATGTTGCCTACCTTTAAGTACATTTATTAACTATCACCCTTAGGTAAAGACCAATTGTTCTACGTCATGAAACCGCCATGTTGGGGGAATAAGCATGGAACCGATAGACTCTGACCATTCACTCGAAGTCAGGCAATGATAAAACTGGAGAGGGTTTAGCAAAGTGTATGCTTGCTTCTACACGTTCTTAAAAGTTGCCTACAAAACACAAGAAAGTTTTCACGTGTACCTCCAATATGGTCGCGTGAACAAAACATTACGTCACGTGAAATTAGTATAATGCCTTAAGGGACAGGTCTTCTTGATTTAAGCATTTTGACAGCCTACGTTTCAATGAAAACCCCTATTGATGTATGTTGTTTTACAGTATTTAACAAGGAGTCGACACGAAACTTACGTACTGTTTAATGACATAGAGCAGGCCGTAACACCTCTCGTTCTCGCCTTGCAAGTCGGAAAAATTGACATGGCAAGAATAATGGTTGCTAACAATTTTCTCTTGGACGTCGGGGACTCCATGGGTCGACCGATCCACTATGCCATGAAAATGGATGACCTGCTGTAAGTTAGATCAGTTATTCCTCTTATTCTATATATTACGCGTGGCTAAGGTACACAGCAGGCTGGAGCACTCACAACCCCTGCAAATGCTTTGCGTTCCCATAAGTTCCCGCCTCCACATGGAATTTTCAGACTGAAGAAAAACCAAACTTATATGCCTTAATTATTTCATTAAAAAACACCAGAAAGCCTAAAGGTTTAGTGATTCCTTGCCGAATGGGGATGCTGAGGTATATCCCTCAAATTTATCTTTCTTGACTATATCCGATTGTACAATGTTTTAACAATTTGAGCCCTGCTGACCTCACATGACCTTTGAACCCCACCAAATATAACAAAAAAAGATAAAGGAAGTGTCTTGAAAGGGATTCGACCTCCAATGGATCTTGGATCTTGAAAATTCTTGGGAAATTTTACTTTTTGACCACTGATAACCCCAGATGACGATCTTGGGAATTCATGGGATATTTCGCTTTTCGACCTCTTGTGACCCCTGATGACGATCTTGGGAATTCTTGGGAATTTTGCTTTTTGACCTCTGGTGACCCCATGATACGATCGTAGGAATTCTTGTGAAAGTTTGCTTTTTGACCTCTGGTGACCTAACATGACCTTTGACACCAAAATCAATAGGATTTTTTTTCTCAACATGACAAATCTATATACCAAATATGAAAAGTGTAGGTTATTTCTGTCTTGAGATATCGTGATTACGAGCTTTTCGGCTTTTTACCTCTGGTGACCTCGAATGACCTTTGACCTTCACCAAAAACAATAGGGTCCTTCCTCTTGACATGAAAAATCTACATACCAAATATGAAAAGTGTCGGTCATTACTATCTTGAGATATCCTGTTTACAAGCCGTTTACGAGGTTTTCGCAGTTTAACCTCCGGGGACCTCAGAAGACCTGATTCTTTCTCTTGACATGACAAATCTGTATATAAAATATGAAAAGTGTCGGCCATTGCCACCTTGAGATATCGTGTTTACTAAGTTATCGGTTTTTGACCTCTGGTGACCTCACATGACCTTTGACCTCCACCAAAAACAATAGGGTCTTTTCTTTTAATATGACGAATCTATATACCAGATATGAAAAGTGTCGGTCATTGCTATCTTGAGATATAGTGTTTACAAGATAGGCGTCAAACACACACATACATACATACATACACAAACACACATGGACGTCAATCTTTACTCGAATGTGGGGGGACAAGGCCATTTCTGTCAAAAATTTACTGTATAAAAATCTGAAGTCAATGGGTGTATTTCCAAAATGTGGGGGGACGTGTCCCCCTGTCTCCCCCCCCCCCCCCACAGGATTGACGCCCATGCACAAACACACACGAAATCACCATCGCATAGATTCCTTGCCTGCCTTCGGCAAGGAATCAAAAACGAAAACCTCTTATTTGCCCCCTCTAATAAGTTTATCAAAATTGTTTCAGTAAGTAAGATTAATAAGTTTTTTCAACAAACATGCTTCAAAAATTATTTGAAATGTACAACAGCAAACTACACCTAAGGACTCTCAAATATTCAATAGTTTCCCTGACCACAAAACTCTTCCCTATGACGGGGGTCTAAAACGGTCAGCCTCATCCCACTCCCCAGCTAAGAACAGCTTTGTACGAATTCGTATGAAAATTTATTAGAGATGAACATTTGATACTACAAAGTGAATGGTGCAAATAAACTGCCTATCAGTTTCCTGTCGAATCTGGTCCAATAAATCAACTCACGACAAATGTTTTAAATAACACAAATGCAGTTCTTGTGTTATCAAAGTATACCTTTTTACCAAATGTGATTAATTGGGAAGCAGATTCACTTTGCGAGTATTTCCTTCTGAAAGAATATTAATTGGAACAGCTTTAAGACAGTCTCTAAGTAGGTAGGCCTACATAAAAAAACACCAAGAGTTCATCATTCTTATAGTAACAAAAGTGGTAAACGGCAATCTCGTCTTGTCTGAAATACAATGGAGGTGGGGGGGGGGGGTGTGACCCCAAGAAGTGTGGGTTAGTCATGCTCAAAGTGTACTTTGTGAAAGGGTGGGTTGTGAAGTACTGGTAGCAATGTATCATGAGTGACGATTGCGTAACTGTCCGATCTCTCTGTCAGTGATCGTGTTTTGGAAAAACAGTTCCATAGAAGTAAGATGTGATAACTATACGTAAAACCTTCATTGCTAAAAGAAAACAAGGGCGCCGCCGAACAAATCATCTAAGTTCATTTTAAGTGATATATTATGGTATCTTATGTAAAGTTACCCGCTTACAAAGTTTCATAAACATCCACCGAAGTGTTCAACTGTTTATGATTATGAAAACGACGAGAACGACGACGGATGGCGATGACTAGAACGATGACGACGATGACTGACGATGACGATGACTATAACGATGACGATTACTATAACCATGACGATGACGATAGCGATGACGACGACGATGACAAGGACAATGACGATGGCGATGACTATGACAGTGACAATAAAAATGACGATGACGATGAGATGATGATGACTATAACATAGCGATGACAGTGAAGATGATGATTGCTTTGACGATAACAATGACCGTAAGGATGATGACGTCGACGATGATAATGGTGACCCCGATATTGCTATTTATACACTCTCTCTCTCTTTGACTTTCCCAGACTTTTGGGTGAAATATTAAGCGGTGACAAATCACAAGGATTTGCGAGATGTTCGAAATACATAGGCACAGCACTCCACTGGGTAAAGTCAGTGGACGCTCTGATGCTGTTGTTAAAATCTGATGTCGAACTGAATGCCAGAAGCAGAACAGGTGACACAGCCCTTCACATTATGATTAAAAGACAAAGAATGGATTGTTGTTTACAATTGTTAATTGCTGGAGCCGACGCTGACATATGTGACAACGAGGGAAATTCCCCTTTACATACTGCCGCCATGGTGAGACAGAATTTTAACTTTTCCTTTGTCCAGTTTACTGTATTGCATAAAGATGTTCTTGAACCGTATCCCAGTCACTGCAAACAATACTTAAAGGAAGAAAGCAGTCGCCCCGAGTTTATTTTCAAAAATCTGCTAAATCTTACAGATCTCCTCTTATTTTGCTCACAAGTATTTTTCATTCTGTTTCTGTATCATAACATTGAATATTGAAGGTAAACCAAGGAGTTATTCTGTATAAAGTTATCAAATAAGTAACAAACACATTGTCACATGATTGATAGGAGCCATTCCTAAATTAGGATGACGGGTTACATTAATTCAAATTGGGGGGGGGGGACTGCATTTTCCCTTTAATGTTAGGTGTTGTTAATTCAATGGAATGAGTTTTTCTACATTTTGTTTTTCGTTTTCCGTGTTCAGACGTAATGCCTACAAAGAGAAAGCATTCGTCCATATTATCATCTTGAACTTCAAAGTTAATACGAATATTCTTGGACAACTCCAAGGAGGCAGAAACAATTTTCAGCTTTAAAGAGCTACAGGGCGTTGTAGCTACATATACGATTCATTTTCCTCTAGCAAAACTGGGGTCCTCGGATGGCACAATCCTTTAATCTGCTATTCACTCCGTGTTTTACAAGTAGCTAGGTTCGAATCCAGTCGACGAGGTTGTTTGAGCCCAGACCGTGACTGGAACGCCTTCGGGCGGGCCAGAAAACTAGGCTACTACCCAAGTTACTCTGTTTCATGTGGTAGAACACAGAAACTTGTGTGCTTTAAATGTACTGAGTTCAAACTGCCTCTCGTAAATAAAAAATCACTAGGCCTCAATTGAGGCTGATCACCCTTGTCCGAAATTCTATTGCAAGAAGTTCACGCATTTGGCTGAAAAACATACAGTTTGCCCGATAACAGCAAATTTTCTGTCTGGAGGGAACTGCATTCAGCCCCAGCCCTTCCCATGCGCGTATGAATCCTATCGAGCTTACTCGGCGGGGTGGGGGTGGGGGGGGGGTCTTCGGGCAAACCGACTTTCTTCCCATTTGAGCTGGCTTGCTGTCAGAATGTATTGCCCATCAGGTAAAGTCGCTATTCTTTGTAGTAGGAACTACATGTCTTGTAGGTAATAGTTGTTCATATTTCAACAGCTGAACAATGTTGACATGGTTCGAGCTCTAATTGCCTTCAACGCTGACGTTAACGGATGTAACAGCCAAGGACAAAGTCCGAGACATTTGGCTTCGACACATGGAGGTATGGTGTATTTTTATATATAACGGATACAATCATGCAAATTGTTTCCCCCATTCAAAATTGAAGATAGCTTCTAAAATAGAGTCCCATATTTCCTGAAACTTGATGGTTATTTAAAGTTTACAAAAACGCTTCCTACATCCATGAATAATATTTGTGGTTAAAATAAAACCAAAGTTAAAACAAAAATTACGAAATTATACTTTCTGCGAAAGCTATAAGGAATACGAAAACTTTACCGAATTTCTAAAAATTTTGTAAATGGGGATACACGATGCTAAACGCACTGTCCTTGCATTTGTTAGAAATTTAATAATGCTGTAAATTAATCCTGAAGATTTACTTAGATTGTTGTCTTAAAGGGATTTGCCAGTGACAAAACTCAATGACTTCAAGATAAAATGCAGAAACTTTTTCTCTTCTAGGAGGTGAAAACGCATCTCTATAGCTTGTAGCGTTTGGAAGATACTAATTTTCAAAGAGATGCAATTTTTTCTTAAGATAAAGTGCATTATGGGAAATCTGTGATGTCATCACGGCACAATAATTTGACAAAGCATTGAATTTCTTTATGATATTGACAATGTTGTAGGGAATATTTAGCAACTTTGTTTGTTGTGCCGTACATATGGTGTAGATTTATGCTAAACCTATATATAAAAGATATTCAAACATCCCAACAGTATCAAATTTCAAGGACAACAGGACATTCAATTATAAAGGAAAACAAAAGAAATCTAAGGCAATGTGCCCACTTTACACAACATTCTGTGACCTTGATGAGAACTGGAGGTATTTTTTGACAAAAATAAGTAGTCTTTAATATTAAATATCTCGAGTTAGGAAAAGAGTATTGCTACAGGGTTTCAAGGGTATGAACTGAAATATTTTTCTCTTTCTCATGGGATCCTTGTGAAAAGCCACTGGAAAATGCCTTTAAAGCGTAAAACTCGACGTATGTCAGAACAGGGAGGTGATCACCTCCCTGGTCAGAAGAACCTTTTCAGCTTAGAGAAGGTCCAGATGTGACAAGTGTCACAGATTTACAGCATCTATACTTTGTTCAGACTAAAGCCGGGTGCCCATTAAGCTACCAACGTCTTGCGATTTCTTGCAATTTCCTTTGACCTCGAGAAAGTCTCCTAGTGGGAGCAGGGAGTTGCAACAGAACTCCCTGATGGGAGAGCGTTTGCTTGCAACTGCTCGCAAGCGCTCTCAAGTGGTCGTTGCTAGCAAACCATGATCGCAAGCGCTAGCAAGGTTATAAACGTTTTTAAAAATCTTGCGACGGCCGCAAGATTTCGCAAGTGGTCGCAAGACGATCGCATAGTGTGAGAGTGTGGTCGTAAGGAATCGTAAATATCGCAAGGTGTCGCAACACAAAGATCCCTGAGGAAATGCTGTAACGTGTAAAAAACAAGGTCAAAGAGTACAAGTAAGTGTTATTGAGCCGTCACCACGGTGGGTAGGGATCGGGAGCTTTGGAGAAAAGGACACCTTTCAATTATCATGGTTTACAGTATTATATCGTCTAATATTTTTCTTTGGGGTTAGCCGCTGAAATAAAACCTATTTCATATTAGTAGTAAACTTTGAACAGTTTAATAAATGCATATATCTGGGCGTAGCAGGACTTTCCTTAGGAGCACTTGGTGCTCAAACTGTGCCAATTTGAAACTCCAGAAAGTGAAAGAATTACTAAAATAATATTTTCAGAGGCAGGGAATCACTAATCCTATTGGCTTTCTGGTTATCTATATCAAATCAAGATATGATAAAGACATAACGAAAGTCTGCGACCCAGGAAAGTGTGTTGATTTGTAGTGAAACATCTGCCTTCCTTGAGAACAAAACAGTTATCGTTGGGGCGACTCACAATTTTCGGGGAGTTACTTTTTATCGTGACGCAGTGGCTCCCCAACAAATCTAAAATGAAAGATAATCCCACAAACTATTGATGAGATCAGGTCAGATCAGTTCCCATTACCCAGAGGAAGAAGGGGTGGTGATGGTGTTGGTGGGGTTGGTGGGGGTTGAAGACCTAGGCTACTTGACAGCTGGAATAACGCATATCCAGGTTTGTCTTCATAGGCAAGTTCCTTTATGATAGTGTCATAGGTCCGGGCTGGTACCCGAATATTTTACGTCGAATGAGCCATGGACGAGAAACGGCAGGTGCCGCTTGCTCCTGGCTCTGTGTGTCCGTCTCATCTGCCTTAATATGAATTCCCTAGCAGATGCGGCTAAAGCACGGATATAGTGATGTTACAGTCGAGTCCGAGCTGCCGAAGTTTTATCGATTTGGCACTTCGTACCAACAGCATCTACATGCACTCTAAAAACAGTTGGGTAAACTTTTACTCAACGTTGGGTCCGTATGTCACCTCCTAAAGTGTTGGGTAAGAAATTACCTTGGTCAAAAATTACCCTTTACTTGGGGAAAATTCACCTACCATGAGAATCCTTTTGACCAACTTTGGGCAGTTTTTTTACCCAACTTTTTAGGAGGTGGCATTCGGACACAACGTTGAGTAAAAGTTTACCCAACTGTTTTTAGAGTGCATGTAGATGCTGTTGGGTACGAAGTGCCAAATCGATAAAACTTCGGCAGCTCGGACTCGACTGTAACATCACTATATCCGTGTTTTTAGAGTGTGTATGTATAATACAAAAACTCTGCCAAATCTTGTATGATTGCAACCAATATGCTCGCAATAGGTCTCATAGTGTGAGAGTAGTTAGATCGTAACCGGTCACGAGCGCAATCGATCGCAAGAGCTCGCAAAGAAAGGTCGTCGCAGGAGCTCGCAAGCATTTGGTCGCCTAGTTGTCATTTTAGTACATGTACTAAAAATAGCCTTTCATGTCCATTTAATTTTTCTGAAGAAAATGTCTTTACAGCTTTATGAGCTACCCCTACTAAGTTTGCACCTTTAACACTACTCAATGTGCTTTTCTTCTCGTATCGTAGGAAACCGTTTCAGAGATGGTACTTATTCACTGTAATATATAATTGATCTCTATATTTCAAGACAACTAAAAATACTAAAAATATATAAACAAATACTTGGGACGTTCTTTATGAAGGCCTGCGTCACATCAAATTGTGTGATCATCTTATGACGTTTCAGTTGAGGTGTGGTTTGGGGGTCGGCAGCTCTGTCCTCATGAGCAAAAAAGGTCGATCATAGCCGAAATTCTCGTTTTTCATATCAAAACCCATATCATAATTGTTTGTAAAGTAGGAAGCCTTTCAGGACAAACACCTTGCTGTTCTTGTGAATGTCTTCTTATAGCGTACGCTACATGAAAACTGCATTCAATGGCTTGGTTCAAGAAAAAGAAAGCACAGGTACTGAATGTTAAAGAAATGTTATTTTTCGGAAATGCGGTGCATGATCAGATGATAGAATAGCTTAGCAATTTGGCTAGGCATTGTTTTTATTTCCTTATAATGCTGACACTGTAGATTAGACAAATACCTTTAGTGTGCTATGCTGTACTCTACATATGACACGTGTTTCAACTAGCTCAATTCTCACAGATCATATTCCAAAAGCATCAAGTTCAAGGACAAACGATGCAACATTATATGGAATAACAAAACGATTCTTAGGCAATGTGGTCACTATACAGTCTGTGACCTTAAAGGAAAAGGAGGGGGATTATTTCTTTACGAAATTAACCATTATTCAAAGTGTATGGTATATTTTAAGTTAAGAAAGCAGTATTTCTGCGCGGTATGGAGGATCCTTAACTATTATCTTTTGCAAGAGTGCATTTACGAAAGTCTACTGACCATGATGGTAACGATAACATTTGCATTTTAATGCCCTAATATTTGTAGGCAATCTCAATCAAAGGCCCAGCACATTACTACCCCTGCTCAATAAATCTTTCCGGAGACAGTCCCTCCAGTGCAGTGCGCTTGATAATAATTTACCTCACAGGTACCCATTTATACCCTGGTGGGGAGAGGACATAACGTAATGACCCCGGCAAGAGTCGAACCCGTAACCCATGGATCACAAGTCCAACAACTTTTAAACCAATAGGCCACCACGCCCTCTATTTAAAAGTTGCCTTGCCTTGCCTTTAACACTTCTTTTTGTTGTTTCCTTCAATAGAAAAGGGGAGTGCGACACTCCAGGCTTTACATTTAGTGGGAGCCAAACGATGCAAGAATCAAGCAGCTGACTGCAGACATGGCTGCTTACCCTGGGGAAGATACAACGGAGACGTCTGGGAACAACCGTATGATGTACAAGACGAGTGTAATGAAGGTGGTTATTTTATGGCACATTTCCTTCCAACTGTTGCCAAATTCCATGCTGTATTGACTGCACTAAAAAATAAGTTTTTTCAAACTCATTTTTGGGGAGTCTTCTTGGTTATCATTGTGTTACGAGTCCCATCGCCTGAGTCCAATTTTATCACCATTCTTAGATTCCTTTCTTCTGAGGTTAAAGAGAATTCACGAGAGTGGTTACCAGTATCTAGTCCTCACTTACATCACAATTAATCGTTGTATTAAAATGCACGTTGCAATGAAAACTTCCTGTTGTATTTCCGTGTGCAACTGCAAGATGAATGAGATCTAATACATTTTCTGGTAAAAGGTTGTTTCAAACCCTTCCAGCTCCCTGTTCAAACCATCTACAGACTCTTTAGCTGTATTGTATGTCATTGATAGGGTCATAACTTTCCAGCCTTATATTATTTGTTGTAGTGGAGATGTAAAATAGAACAGACCCGAAACCGTACAACCTCAACACAGGTTTGAGAATGGAAACGAGAAGGACCATGCTTTGTGAATCCTTATTTTCTTAATTATACACAAAAACATATTCAAACTGGAAGATAAGAGGAGTGGTCGTATGAGCTAAATTGGTTTTATGCATTTTTTTTATGCAAATTAAGAAATAATTTCTACATATCATTTGTTCCGTACAGTGATGTAGTAAGAGAGGGAGCAAATTTTCTTGCTTTAATAAACATATTAAAAAAGATTTTCACCTCGTAAGAATTACCTGGAAAGCATACCACTATTTTTCACCTTTCATCTTTTTTCATTTTTTTCTTTTGTTTAGTTTATGCACCGGCCATAAAACAGACGATAGAGCAACTGCTAGCCATTTGGGAAGAAAACCATAGAAATAGGGGTAAGAAAATATCTGTCAAAAGAGACCGGTTGCTCTGTTTAGATGGCGGTGGTTCGAGAGGTATTGTTGAAATTCAAGTTCTCTTGGCAATCGAAAGAGCGAGTGACAGAAGAATAAGAGACTCATTTGATTGGATCGCTGGAACAAGCGCTGGGGCAATTAATGCTCTCTTAATATCACACGGTAATTTGACTTTTTATGAATATTTGTTGGAAATTGTGCGCGGTACCATTGTTTGTCCATCGCTGATCGAGCCTATCTATAGTCACGTGACTAGGACGGTTACAGTGCTTATACCTGATTGATTGTATCACGCGTGATGTGGATAACCGCGCACAATGCACTTACTGATTTCTTATGGTAATAACTTTAAATTATGAACATTCGTTTGAAAAACGCGCGACTCTATTTTTGTTTCCACCTGATGCCAGTCCAATCTCCTAAATAAACATTTAATCATAGACATCTGTTTTAATAATTAAGTCATGTTTTATTTCTGTTCCGGTGTTTCCTTTAAGTCTTTTTAAAGTCTAAGAATTTGCTAGTTCAACTGTGAGATGTGGCCACAAAATTTAACATGAGAAATTCATGGTTTTGTACTCATTCGGTCTTTAAACCTGTCAAATTAGGAGTACTAATTTATTTGATTTAAGTTTAGCCATTGTAAACTGAAAAAAAATCTACTCAACATGTTGTAAATCCTTATCGAAGTAGTTTCAGGTTTTAGTCTCTAAGGGGATATGGCTATAGCAGGAATTTCCTTAAAAGGTTGAATAAAATGAAATTGATCAACACTTTCAATTGGCGGCTTCAAGTACCTACCATGAGCAGGCGCGGATCCAAGGAGGGGGGCTTTCATGGTCTCAGCCCCCTTTCGCCACATGAACAATAACAAATACGCGAAAATTATTATACTGTTTATCTAGGAGAATATTCAAGGGGGCCTTCAGCCCCCCTTTCGAAATGTCTGGATCCGCGCCTGATGAGTCATCAAAATATTTTCATGTTGATGGTAGTGGTTGGATCTAGTGCTGCTCCACCTAACATTAAAGTGTATTACATGTTGATAATGATGAAATTTTTACCTTTTTCACTTTGTAATAAAAACGGGATAACCGCCATATTGTCGTGACAATGCGCCAAGCGCAATTGCAAACGGGTATTTAAAGCGACAAATCAAATTGAGTACCGGTACTGGTGCCACTGGCATGCGTACAGCATAATATGTGAGTACTGATATTAAGTTTAACCAACGTAAAACATTAAGCTCTCCACGTGCACTCTAACATGGAGGCTTGAAAATTATGTCATAACGTAAATGAGTAAGCTGTTTGCATACAAAGACAGCATCAGTGTGACTTTTCGAGTAGTCGTATTTTCAGTCGTTTGATCATTCCAAGAGAACTCGAAATTTGATGGTTAGTCTACAGTCAGAGTGAGTAGTTTAGTAATCGTAAGAGTGTATTAATTACGTAAAATCTTTACAATCTTAATATTACTGACAAAATGTTTTTATTGCGATGTTTTTATCCCACGATTACATATCCTACTAGAGTTACATATTCCACGGCAACACTTATTGACAATGTATTTACAAATCATCATAATTTGAAATTGAAATCTTCCATTTTTGAGACATATATCTGATCATTATCCTATTTGTGTTTACTGTGGTGAAACCAGTGTTGCAGTCCAGACAGGTGCAGATTATGATATATTTAAAAATGATACTAAAACTCCCAATTTGTTAAAGTTTAAGAATGAAATTGCATCCTATGACTGGGCTGAGGTTTATTCTGAACGTGACCCAAACTCTGCTTTCACTACTTTTCACTCTTGCTTGATGGAATCCTTCAATAGAAATTGTCCCGTCCGAAAGGTTACTAAAACGAAATACCTACGTAAGTCTCCCTGGATTACTAATGGTATTTTAAAGTCGATATCTACGAAGAGTAAACTTTTTTACAAGTATAGATCTAACCCCACAGAAGAAAATTCAACTGCCTATCGAAATTTCAGAAACACCCTGACAAAAATTATTAGGTATGCCAAATCAATGTATTACGTGGATTACTTTGATAAGAACCTTAGGAATAGTAGAAGAATCTGGAGTGGTATTAGGCAAATATTAACTAAAAGTGTAGGGAACCCAACTCAAAGCTATTTTTCGATTGACGGTGGTGTTACAAGTAATGCCTCAGACATTGCTGAACATTTTAATAGTTACTTCTCAACTATTGCAACTGACCTAGCGACCAAAATACAACCAACAAATAAACCTTTCTCTGCTTATCTTACGAGTCATATACCAAATACCTTTGCTTTTAATCCCGTAACGCATGAAGAAGTTCTCCTTGCAATTTGCAAACTATCAAGTCACAAGTCTCCTGGTTATGATAACATTTCTAGTGAAACACTGAAACTTGTCTGCGGTGATATTGTAGCACCTCTTTCATACATAATAAACTTATCCTTTTCCACAGGAATTTATTCAGATGATCTAAAACTACCCCAAATAATTCCAATTTTTAAGTCTGGTGATGCTAGCTCTTTTTTCAATTATCGTCCCGTGTCACTTCTACCTATCCTATCAAAAACTTTTGAAAGACACGTGTATAATTGACTTTGAAATTTCCTTCATAAGTAAAATTTTATTTTTAGTGGACAGTAAGTTTTTCGAAGAAACCACTCAACGTATATGGCTTCACTTAAATTTGTGGATGATGTAGCAAATAATTTGGATAGTAAACTCAAAACAGTAGCTTTATTTATAGATCTATCTAAAGCGTTCGATACAATAGATCATGGCATATTACTTTATAAATTACATCATAATGGTATTCGTGGTATAGCCCTAAGTTGGTTGAAAAGTTATCTCAAGGATCTTAAAAATTATGTTTCATTTAAGTTTAATAATTCTTCTCTAAAGGTGACTAATATAGGGGTACCTCAAGGTTCTATTCTAGGCCCACTTTTATTTTTAATCTATATCAATGATTTATGTAAGGCATCATCTGAACTCCAGTTTATCCTCTTTGCTGATGACACGACTGTTTACACTCATCATAAGAATGTGCACACTGCTCTTAAAATTGTCGCCAATGAATTTCAAAATGTTTGCCATGGGCTCGCTGCAAATAAGCTATCATTAAATGCTGGAAAGACTAAGCTTATAGTTTTTAGTAATATAAGAGGCCCTACTCAATGTTATACCCTATCATACAATGATGTTAATATACACAGTGTAAACAGTACAAATTTTCTTGGGGTTACAATAGACAATCAATTAACTTGGCGAGATCACATACGGGAAGTTAGCAAAAAGGTATCTAAGATAATTGGAGTAATCAGTAAAGTAAGACACTGTGTACCCAGTAAGACACTAAAGATTATTTATAATGCTTTAATACTCCCACATTTGAATTATAGTTTACTTTTATGGGGATCTACAGCGAGTTCCTACCTTGATCATTTATTCGCACTCCAGAAACGTGCTATTCGTCTTATTTCAAATGCTGCATTCTACGACCATACACAGCCACTTTTTCATTATCATAGATTGTTAACTCTGAAGGACCTTTATAACTATCAGCTTGGTATTTTTTTATACAAACACTTCCCCCAGTCCCTGCCTATCGACCTCAGTCATTTCTTTCAAACAAATAGCCACTTTCATTGTTATTCTACTAGGATGAAAGATAGTTTATCCCAACCCCTCACCAGAACTCAACTTGCCCATTCCCAAGTAAGAAGCTCAGGAGTTTCCCTATGGAACTCCTTGAGCTATAACATTAGAAATGCTGCCAGTTTAAGTACTTTCAAAATTCAACTGAAATCTCTGTTTTTGGATAACACTTCATAAGTTTCTTTCTTCTTTTTTTCTTTCCTTTTTGCATTATTATTATTATCATTTTTGTTTTCTCTTTTTCTAAGCCTAATCCTAAGTTTTGTGTAACTTCTCTTCATATTTCTGTACTTTTAGGGGCCAGACTAGAAAAGTCTCCTCAACTTACTTCTGGTCCCTCTCCCTTCTCATCCCTTCATGTACTATTAGTACTGACAACATTCTTTAATATCGTTCTGTATATGTGTTATTAAATTGTATCAATTTGATTGTACATATCTTTTGTAATTATGAGAAGGAAGAAATAAACTGAACTGAACTGAAAACTAGATAAATTTAAAAGGTTGGACTAGCTGCCTAGTCGTCTTGCAGGCCTACCATTGAGGGGAGCAAGGGGTGCATCCCCTTGGGGGTTGGGAAAAATTAATTTTTTTCGGGAGACGTTTGGAAGAACTTGAGAAATTAGGTCCCAAGACGATTTGAATCAGATTTTCTCTCTAAAAATAATTCACCTTCCTCCTCCCCGAAAGATACCCCGTTAGTTTATTGTCTTACTGAATTTTAATTAAGAAAGATTCACTGCTCTCGTAAGATCCCTTTTGTGGCTTCATCCTCGCCCTTTTTGCCGAAGGACAAGGTGACACGAGACCGTACTGTAGTAACTTCTGACCCCGCTGATCAACTGCCGGCCATTAAATGATGTCTGACAATTTCCAAAAGATCCCATGGAAAGAAATCGGTTTTTCTCTAAGAATCTTTTAAAGTGGCATGCAAATGTTTAACAGTTTGTCCTGCCAAGTTTGCCGTACGGTTTGGAAACAAGTTGTATGGGCTATAACCTAAAGTGGAAGGTTTAGGTTTAGCCCTACTACATTGTAAACCAGCCATATACGTGTAAGGTTAGCTTGCTGCAGAATGCGTTGCTTCGGCTTCGCTTTCAGAGGATGTGGCCTTTGCCTCGGAAAGGTGATCTCGAATAAAAGTTTTTCCTTTCCTTTTCTTTTCTTCACAGGTTATACCATGGATGAATGTCGCAGAATCTTCTTTAGATTCACACAGGATTTGTTTAAAGGAACAAAACCATACAGTGGACAGAAACTGGAAAAATTCGCTAAAGAACTTTTTGGAGAAACCAAATTGGTGGAAACTGAGAAGCCCAAGTAAGAGTCACTTACATCCAATTTACTTATCTATTATGTTGAACAGTTGCTGTTTTTTACCTCAAATTTTGTTTCCACTTTTTAAAGTATCTACCAACTTTGCATTTTGCTAACAGGATACTCATTGCGAGTTGTTTAAGCAACAGAACACCACCAGCTTTGCATTTCTTTAGAAGCTACACACCGCCCCCTACCTCTAGCTCAAGGATTGAGTGTTACAGCGGCGAGTATGAAAAACCACCACGCCCTGCAAATGGTAAGTGGTTGTGTGAATACGAAGCTTTTCCTTTCTGAAAAGTCCTAAGAAATTCTGAAGAGTTTTGAAGGAAGTAAGAAGTAAGATGTTATGATTTAGCCAGGGAAAAATGCATGTTTTGAGAAACTGTTTAGTTCCTTCTTTTCTCCAGAAGAAGTACCTTTGTGGCCTTTCCTTTTGTGTTTTCTCCTAATTTTCGTAATTATCACTAATTCCTTTCACATCCTTTCAAGAGGGTAAGACTTTTAAGAATTTTTTACCCAATCTTTTGCAAATCTGCATTTTTTTCAATCTTCACTTTGTACTACTCGTTCGCTTAAATTTGCCTGTTACCCCCAAAATTTTCTTGAAATTGTTGTTTGTCAGCTGTTCTCACCGTGACTGGACCCCCCCCACACACACACAGGGACGGTTTTTTCCAGGAAAACTTACTCTGGACGACTAAGCCCCCACAACTGCCAGATAATTCCCACCATCGACAGTTGCCCTCAGACACCCCAACCGAAACATTCGTCATTTTTAAAGGCGAGACTTGTCCGGGTAGAAATTGTTCGGGGTCGGGATTGTCTGGAAGTAGCAGTGGGGGGGGGGGGTGACTGGTAACCGTTTCCCTATTAACTGTGACATGAACAACGTACTTTATTTTCTTACATCATCAGCTGATACAAAATGGCGAGCCCTCCGTTCGTCTACTGCGGCACCGACGTTTTTCCCTCCAGAAGATTTATTTATGGACGGCGGACTTATTGCAAATAATCCAACTTGCGACGCAATGACAGAGATTAGCGAATACTACTTACACCAGAGGATGAAGGTAAGACAATAATTTGTCTTCACGCGAGGGTAGTGGAGCACCCAGAGGGTCACCATTTGGGCTCTCTCGAATAATTAAAGGATACATAAATTTTAGCTGGCCAAGTTTTCGGACCTTCATTGTCTCGGACACAATCCTAACCGATAGGCTAAAAAGTGACCTTTAATACCCGGTTAAGTTTTCGGGGCTGCCAGTCAATGTTTAAAAATCTTTCAAACTGGAATGACTTAAAGTTTGAGTTTGAGTTTGAGTTTATTTCCACATAATGCAATCTGTACAAAATGAAACAATAACTTGAACATGGAGGTGGGGGAGGACTGAAAAAGCAGATAGCTTGTACAAGCAGTCCCCCCTTTGACAAAGTAAAGTGAACACAAGATGAATCGAGACAAAGTAACAAAAAACAACAAACAGACAACCCAGAAAACATAAAAATTCTAAAGATAATAAGGAATTTACAAGAGGTAGTTATAAAGTAGACGATTTTTGAGTCTGTTCTTAAAAGAGGAAATGTTGTTCATATTTTTACTGTTATCATCTAAACTATTCCAAAGGGTAATACCACTGTTTGTAAATAATCTGTGGGATACTGCATTTGACGAAAGATTAATACGAAAGCAGTGACAAGACCTAGTATTGTATAAATGATACTCACGATTATAAGAGAAATAAGTGTCAAAATTAGAGGGTAAAAGTCCTTTTACATACTTAAACATGAAGACAGAAACTTGGTATTTGTAAATGTCAAAAACGTTCAGAATTCTTTGTGTAAAGAACAGGCATTTTGAGGGAGCATAATAATCAGAGTTGGTAATTATTCGAACTACCCTTTTTTGAAGCAAGTATAAGCGATTTAAGTAAGATGGATAGGTGTTCCCCCAAATTAGATTACAATAAGATAGATGGGAATGAATAAGTGAATCATACAGACATTGAATAGTGTAGGGAGGAATGAAGGAGCTGATTTTAAACAGGATTCCAATTACTCTAGATATTTTGGAACAAAGTGCATCAATATGGTGTTTCCAGGTAAGGCTTGGATCAATATGAATGCCGAGGAATTTGACTTTATTAACAAGGGCAACTTTAGTTCCATCAAGAAATATGGCAACACTGCCTATTTGGCGCTGAGGAGGGTGAAAAATCATGAAATTGGTTTTGGAAATGTTCAGGGATAATTTGTTGATTTTAAACCATAAGGAAACTAGTTCTAGCTCGCTAAGAAAGTTACAGCTTTCTA
>JAIZAY010001091.1:0-21694 GCA_029531755.1 Holothuria leucospilota | reverse complement strand
CGTGTAAATCGCATGGCGTTAACATTTTTTCAATATCATGTATCGTTATGGAGTTATTCGTGTCTAACCGAAAAACCGACAACCGGCGGTGTTCTGACAGCAACTCGAGAACCAAATGAGATATGGATTCTAAGAGTAAGGATTTGCAAATTGCGCTATCTTTATCCTCGGGTCAAAATCTGTCTAATATGATATGTTGAGATTTATGGTGTCCGATTTCAATTTTGACGAGATGGGGGCGCTGGTATGAATAACGAACCTTTTTTTTTCGATTATGAATAACAAACCTTTTTTTCGATTATGAATAACGAACCCTTTTTTTCGATTATGAATAACGAACCTTTCATTCGATTATGAATAACGAACCTTTTTTTGGATTATGAATAACGAACCCTTTTTTCGATTATGAATAACGAACCTTTTTTTCGATTATGAATAACGAACCCTTTTTTTGATTATGAATAACGAACCTTTTTTTCGATTATGAATAACGAACCTTATGAATAATGAACCTTTTTTCTCATTATGAATAACGAACCTTATGAATAACAAACCTTATGAACAATGAACCTTATGAACAATGACCCTTATGGATAAAGAACCTTATGAATATCGGGTAGACCCCCTTTATATTAGGCCTAGGTCTAGCCAGTACTTGAGGCTTTAGCTTATAGGCCTAGGGGTTAGCTACTGTAGCTCTTATTTTCCTTCATAGCTAACTTTTTAGATTTATTGTATTGTTGCCTGTTCCCGTACTGTACCCATTTGTTGATTACCTATGGCTGAAGACCAACTTATTTGTTGTGATGATTGTGGTATGTGGGCTGAGTTTGTTAATTTGGGCCTACATTGCACATTTGAAGAAGCATCTAGAGATACCTTTGTTTTTGTTTGTCAGAAGTGTAACCGCCTAAAAGAACTTGAAGGACTTTTGGCTGCTGCTGACAGCTCAAACGGGTGGGTTTCAGTACAGAAAGGTAGAAAGCCTGTTGAAATTGTAGAGGGGTGTCCAGCTGTTGAGACGTCAAATTCTTTTTCGGGATTATCAGTGGAGGATATTGTTCAGGAGGTTGTAGAGGAATCAAAGGAAAGGGACTTTGGTATTTCTGGTGGTCTGTGGGAGGGTGAAAAGGCTAAGGGTAAGGTACTGTTTGTTGGGGACTCCATTACTCGGTATACTGATAGGGAATTTTGTAAGAGGGACCGAAGGAACAGGGTAAGGATTTGTCTCCCGGGTGCTAGAATTGAGGACATCTCGGCCAGAGTTGGCAAAATTGTTGGGGACGAGGAAGTTGTAGCTGTGCAAGTGGGCACTAATAATCTCAGTCGGGACAATCAAATTTCACTTAGGTCAAAGTATAAGGAACTGATTTGTAGGCTAAAGTCGACACGTTCGAAAGGGGTTGTTTGTGGTATATATATAGGAAGGTCTCTTGGGGCAAAATTTTGGGATTTAATAAGTGGTTGAAAAACGAGTGTGCTCTTGAGCGTTTTCTCTTTGTTGATACCTGGGCTGGTTTTGTAAGTAGGAGGGATTTTTTTGCTAAAGATGGGTTGTGCACTTGTCGAGCACAGGGGCTAACTAGTTGGGTAGGCTGGTTTCTAGGGCTGTTGATTCTCAGGTGTCAAACTAGAGTCAGGGGTGAGGTCAGCCAAGAATGGGGGGATTTCTGAGTTTTATTGTGCTCAGATTGATTGTGTTAGTAACAAGGGGAATCATGTAAATAGGGCAGTTTGTGGAATGAAGGTCATGTTTGCCAATGTTCGCAGCCTTTTCAATAAGTTCAGTGAGTTCCTTGCTCATATTTCCATAGACAATCCAGACATAGTTGGGGTTACTGAAACTTGGCTCCATAGTGATATCAGCAACTCTGAAATTCAGGTTCCTGGGTACAAAATTTTCAGGCAGGATAGGGCTGATACTGTCTGTGGTAGGGGTGGAGGGGTTTTACTGTATGTTAAGGATAGCATAAATTGTGTTGATGTCACCAACAAGTTTTCTTCTGGATTTTCTAACTGCTTGTGATGTGAAATTAGTTTTGGCAATGAGTCTTGCACTCCTTTAGTTGTTGGTATTATTTATCGTTCACCAAATTCTTGTGCTGATAATAATCAGAGTTTGTTCGAAAGTTTTAGGATAGTTTCTTCAAAAAGGGCAGTTGTGTTTGGGGATTTCAACTTTCCTGATATTGATTGGCATTCATGTACTAGTGGGTCACATGGGAGGAATTTTCTTGAGGCAGTGTCTGATGGTTTCTTTACCCAGCATGTTCCGTTTCCCACTCGTGAGGACAATTGTCTGGATTTGGTACTAAGTACTGATGAAAACATGGTTAGAAATGTAGCTAGTGATGGTAAGATAGGATCTAGTGACCATGACCTCATTAGCTTTGAGTTACTTTGTTTCAGCAAACTTCAAGGTAGTGACAAAACTTTTAGATTTTGGCAAGGCTAACTTTACTCATGCTAAAGAGCTTCTTACCATAGATTGGGTTGCACGTTTGTCTCACTTAGGTCCTGCTGAAGCATGGAGTGTCTTTCGTAATATAGTTACTGACACTACAAAGTTGTGTATCCCACTCAAGAGAGCTGTGGTTAAAAATAGGCCAATCTGAATGTCTAGAGAGGTACTTAGAGCAGCCAGGAAGAAACGTAAGTGCTGGCGTCGATATAGGGTCAGTAAGAATTCTGATGACTTTGCAGTCTACAAGAAGCAGGAACTCTTAGTTAAAAATTTGGTTATTGACACTAAAGCTAAGTTTGAAAAGCAATTGGCCAAGGAGGTTAAGGTAAATCCAAAATCTTTTCATGCCTATGTTAGGTCTAAGCAGAAGGTTAAGGAGGGTGTTGGGCCTCTCCAAGGTAACAAAGGCACACTAGTTACTGATCATCAGGATATGGCTAATTTGTTAAATGATTATTTCATATCTGTTTTTACCACGGAATCATCTGTTTTGGGGACTTGTAGGGATTCTGATAATTCTTCTTTAGTTAGTGATGTTGTCTTCTCCGAAGAGTTGGTTTGTAATAAGTTGAAGAGTTTGAAAGCTAGTAAGGCCCCTGGGCCTGATGGGATCCATCCTGCCATTCTCCATGAATGCTCCTAAATTTGTCAGTTCCTCTTTGCATTATTTTTCAGAAGTTTCTGGATTCAAACTTTGTACCTGCTGACTGGCGGATTGCTAATGTTACTCCAATTTTCAAAAAGGGGGATCGGAGCTTGCCTTGCAATTATAGGCCGGTCAGTTTAACCAGTGTTGTGTGCAAAGTTATGGAATCTGTAATCAAGGATTGTTTGCTTAAATATCTTTTAGATAATGGGTTACTCAATCTGTCACAGCATGGCTTTTTACCGAGTAGATCTTGTGTTACTAATTTACTAAGCTTTCTTGAGGATGTTTCCATATCTCTTGACTGTGGTCACAGTGTTGATGTCATTTACCTTGATTTTTCAAAAGCCTTTGATAAAGTTCCATTAGGTAGACTTATGGTTAAACTGCATAGGTTAGGCATCAGGGGCAGTTGTGCTGACTGGATAAATTCATGGCTCAATGGTAGATCTCAGAGAGTTGTTGTTAATGGTAATTTCTCTTCTTGGAAAGAAGTTACAAGTGGAGTTCCACAGGGTTCTGTTCTTGGCCCACTTCTTTTCTTAATTTTCATCAATGATATTGATAGCACTCTCACATCTAGTATTAGTAAGTTCGCTGATGATACTAAGCTCTATAGGAAGGTTAGTGATAAGGATGATGCCTCCTTACTGCAAAAAGACTTGGATAGGTTATTTTCATGGTCTCAGACTTGGCAAATGTCTTTTAATGCAGATAAGTGCAAAGTCCTTCACTTTGGTCCTAAAAATTTCAGCTATGATTACAACATGAATGGTAGTATTCTGAGTGATGTGACTTTTGAGAAGGATCTGGGTGTAGTTAGTACAGGTGATTTAAAGCCATCTAGACAGTGTGCAGCTGCTGCTGCTAGGGCTAATAGGGTGCTTGGATTGATCAAGAGGAATTTCAGTAGTTTTAGTAAAGAAATTGTACTAAATCTGTATAAGCAGTTGGTAAGACCCCACCTCGACTATGCAGCCCAGGCTTGGAGTCCCTTCTATGAAAAGGACAAGCTTCTTTTAGAGCAAGTTCAGAGGAGAGCCACTCGCCTTATACCCGAGGTGAGACACCTACCTTATCATGTTAGACTTAAGCATCTTGGGCTTACCACCCTGGAGTTGAGAAGGATTAGGGGGGACATGCTTCAGGTGTACAAATTTCTCTCTGAAAGGAATCCTTTGTCCTCTTGCAATTATTTTAAGGTTCAATGTAATTCTCGGGTTCGAGGCCATTGTAAGAAGCTAGTTAAGAATTTTGCAAGGCTCGACATTAGGAAGTTCAGCTTTTCTCATAGAGTTGTTAACGAGTGGAATAGTCTGCCTGAGTGGGTAGTTAACTCCACATCTGTGCACTGCTTTAAGGTTAACATTGACAAGTTCTTCCATAAGTGTGGTAGAATCTAATTGTGCTGGGCTCGTTTGGTGTTGGTTGGTTCTTTGTTTTCAGTTAAGGTTGTATGGACTTCAGGGCATCTTACGGGGCCTTAGCCCTCCTTTGCCCTTTAACCTGTTATGTTATGTTATGTTAAATTTATACTCTAAAACCTCTTAAGATCATTAAAGCAAGCTTCAGCACGTGTACACATTTCATGTGTACAAAGCATTGGTCATTCAGGAGATCATAGGCTCAAATTTTGGGAATAAAATCTCTGGTTTTTAGTCTAAAAATTTATTTGTGATATCACAGGTCACAAAAAATAATAATCAATTAAATATTTTAGGGCATGGTCTGAAGTTTTGCTAACCATTTCAAAATTGTTTGGGAAATGGTTTGACACTCTTTCTTATGGCCCACCCAGTATACTGTACTTGAGGCAAAAACTTTAGACCCCATTTCCTTGAATTTTTTATTATCCAAACTACCTTCGGTCACGACGTGTTTGGATAAATGGGGTTTTAAGCCAGGTTAGTTTCATAATGCAAACATCCTGGATACTTGGAAGCCTCAACCTTCTACCTTTGCTTCACATACTGCTGCCTCATGAGATGAAGGATGTGATTGACAATACTGACTTGTTTGAAAGTTCACAAACACTGGGATAAACCGATAATAATTTTTATCTTTGCACACTGTTTAAAATCACACTGGTAGAATCTAGTTCTGCTTTCAAATATGTTTCAAATCATAGAACAAGAGTATTTTGCAACTATTATTTTCCCCCAAATTGCCAAGTTTAAAACTTTCAAACATTTTTATATCTGATCTTTTGTATCTGCAAACTTAAGAATACCAGCATGCAAAGGCACTGATTAAATTACAATCATCTTTCAAGGACTGCCTCTGTCTTTTCTGTCTCTGAGAAGAAAGTTAACTAACTTGAGAGTGCATTGTCAAATAGTGTTTAGGGTGATACACTTATACTGATTTTATACTCTCACAATAGATAACTTAAAAAGATATTTTGATAAGAATGGTAATCCCATGAAACAATTACTGTAAACCTTTCTTGTCAAAGAAAAGAAACCTCATAGGCTCAGTGACACAAAGAATAACTGTGGAGTATTCTGTTTGTCAAGAGTTGACTTTCAGTGACCTCTTACATATGGTTCTTGCATGAAAAAAATATGGCAACAAAAAAACTATATTCAATCTAACATGCAGTTGATTCTCATAGAACAAACATTCAAAGAGAGTCTGACCCCAAACATATGACGTGAAGCTTGTGGTGGAAATGCTCTAGGATCAATGGTGACACAAACTCAATGGCATATCTGTCTTTATGTATTGTGCTAGCAGTTACTGGAACAGTTCTAGCCTCGTTCATCCGTCCGTCCATCAGTCTGTTCATCCGTCTGTCCGTTTGTTCATTCAGTCTTTACCACAACTACATATGATGGGCATACTTAGTGTGAGGATCACAGTACTTTGTATGAGATAATTATAAATGTACCATCATCAATACATGTTACGGAGTCAATGGGATATACAATCGGAAGATCACATCCTTGTTTGGTATCAAAGCAACCTGATGCAGACACACCTGTATGAATTCTGACTAAACAGTCTGTGATATATACAGCCAATAGACATGGCTGAAAAAAGCTATCAAAGATAAATTACATTATTTTGTCTCCATTAGGAATTCAGACACTCACACAGATAATACATATATGAATACAAAATATAAGAACATAGAACAGAGTAAAACCATTGAAAAGATGCAGGGGATTACAAAGCAGAGAACAAAAATATATATATACACAGTATTCCAAGTGCTTCTAGCAGTTTGTTATGCATCTTGCCTCTTGATAAGAACACTGAAACAGCACAAAGTTTCCTCATCTGATGCTCAGTCCCTAAAAATGAATGTGCCTCATTTATGTTACAAGCTTGTTGTCTTTTGGAGGCATATCTCCTTTGGGGAGCAAAACTCCTGTGGGAGTAACATGTGGTTTTGCCCCTTGGCTCTTCATCAGAGAATCAAGGGACTTTGAAAAAAGAAAATGGATGTGCCTCATTTATGTTTCATTCATGGCATCAACTTTGTGTTAAAAGCAATTACCTGAGATCCCATGACTTATTTACACTTACTTAACCACCCTATCCCTTAAACAGACAGCTCTGTGTAATCAAACATAAATATGGCGATCAAATGATAAATGACAACAACCTAATTCCAAGTAGAGAGCTGATAAAACTTGTATGGGACATTCTTGCCACCTGTCATGCATAAACTATTATACTTGGCAAACTACAAGTGGCAACCCAAACTCACAGAATTGCATCCATGTAACAGGGGAAATGTTTGATGATGTGAGCATGAGGAACCTAACAAAAAGTTTGTATGAATAGGTAGTAAGTTAGTTTGTAAATTTATGATCCTTCCCTGATTTCTAACAAAAGAAGGTCATTTATACCTAGCTCATTTGTGTTCAGGGCATGATACTTGGCTTATCATTATGTGTGTGCCAAATTGTAATGTATGTTTGTGTGAACCCTCTTTTGCAAGTTTTCATCTGCACATTTTTCTCAATTCTGTTTTCTGTTTCCTTCAGGTTCACTTAAGATGTTACTCTTTAATTGTATCTTCTACAAAATGAAAAGCAAAAACATTTGCCAAGACATCTTCAAGGAGACTTCTCCACCATGTGACTATAGATGGAGGGTGTTTTAACTTCATTTTCACTACCAGGAACTTTCATTTCGGACATTTTATTAATGGAAATGGTCTGGAAACTAGAAGCCTTAGCCCTTAATTGTCAAGGTTACTGAAACAGCAGAATGTGAACAGAGACAGGTGGGAAGATGGGGGCACGGTGCATAATTAATACTCCACCCACAGACATCCTATAGTGGATCACACAATGCTTGTGTATGTAGAAGATGCCCTAATTTTGCCAAAGCACACATAGAAAGTGTAGTGTATTACTTTAAGGGAACATCTCATTTGCATATTAATTTGAATAGTATTTTGACTACAGGTGTTATTTGTGTAAGTTGTGTTACGTGGCTCTGAGTGCTCTAAGAAGAGACGCACAATACATTCAGACGCAGGCCTGTCAATATGTTTTCTTATGTTATCTATTGAGTTGTGCGTTCTTCGTTGTGTGCCCGGGGACCGACACGACAATTGGCGACGAAGATGGCGACGAAGATTCGCTGCATGCTGTAACTTTATATTCTCCACAAAGTGTACTTAAATGTCTGCGGTGTAAAAGACAAACGTGTCACGAAGGACAGAATTTTCTATCTTGTAAGAGGAATATGAGAAAAGTTGCAAACCTTGCTACCGAGCTGATGCTGGCGAGTCTATTCTTCTGGTGTACATTGACTATTTTCAACATGGCTACAGATACACTAATTATTAAAGTTGAGCCTTTTGATCCAGATTTGGAAAAATGGGAATCATACGAAGAACGAACAATCCAATTTTTTCTGGCGAACGATGTCACAGAGGATAAAAAGAAAGTTGCCGTTTTGCTATCCTCCATGGGACCAAAAGGTTACGGTTTGTTGAAGAGTCTGACCACACCCACAAAACCATCAACATTAACTTTTCCAGATATCTGTAAACGCCTACACGACTACTACAACCCCAAACCCCCAGTACTTCTGGAACGTTTTCGTTTTTACAATCAAATTCAGGGTCCTTCCGAGAAAATTGCGGAATATCTAGCGGAGTTAAGACGGCTTTCCAGTACGTGTAATTTTGGTGGATTTTTGAACGAAGCTTTGAGGGATAAATTCGTCTGTGGTCTCTTTGATACAGCTATCCAGAAAAAACTCCTTTCAGAGGACGATTCATTGACATTAGATAAAGCAGTTAAGACCCCTATGAGTATGGAATCAGCTAACAAGAATGCCGCTATTACCAAGGGTGAAACGCATAGTGTCCAACGGGTTTCGCCGACATCTTCAAGTTTAAATGCTAGTAAATTGCAGTGTTCATGTTGTGGAAAAAATGGCCACATTAAAAAGGACTGTTGCATGAAAAGCTTTAAATGTTTTAATTGTGGACGTATTGGACATTTACAAAATGTTTGTAGAGATAAACCAGCCACAGAACAAAGTAATGTTCAAGAAAAGACGAGTAAGTACAAGTTTTCGTATCGTAAGAACCGTAAAAGTTCAAAGGTAAAACAGGTCCGAGAAGTAGATGGCGCTGAATGTAACACTGATTCAGATGAATCTGATAGTGGTAATGAAATCACTGTGTATTATGTTAATAGTTTAGGCTCTGACAAAGCTTTTAAGGTAGATGTTGAAATTGAAAACCAAAAGTGTCAATGGAAGTCGATACTGGGGCAGGCATATCGATTATCCCGCACAAGACGTATGTTGAATCGCTGAAACCTAAAGTTGTATTAAAGCCAACTAAAACGGTACTTAAGACATATACGGGAGAAGTTATTCCCTTAGCAGGAAAGTGTGAAGTGTCAGTTAAATGCAATGGTATTGTTAGGAAATTGCCGTTATATATTATTAAGGGACGTGGACCTGCCTTGTTTGGTAGACAATGGTTATCACAATTGCCACTTAATTGGAAAGAGATTAATAATGTTCAGGTATTGGGTAATGTCCCTGAAAGTTTGAAGGAAATTATAAATGAAAGTGATGTATTTGATGGGACTTTAGGAAAAGTTAAAGGAGTCCAAGCAAAACTTCATATAAAACCTGGGGTAGTACCAAAGTTTTTCAAGCCCCGTCCCATTCCTTTCTCTATGAAAGATAAGGTATCCCAAGAATTAAATCGATTAGTCAAAGAAGGTATTTTACAAAAGGTTGAATTTTCAGAATGGGCTTCGCCAATAGTACCAGTGAGAAAAGGTGATGACTCTGTTCGAATTTGCGGAGATTACAAAGTAACAATAAATCCTGTCTTGTATCAGCAGGAATATCCCCTCCCGCGAGCAGAGGAATTGTTTGCACAGCTTCAAGGGGGTAAGAAGTTTTCGAAACTTGATTTATCGAATGCTTACCTTCAAATTCCCTTAGACCCTGAGTCTCAGAAATATGTAAAAATTAATACACACATGGGCTTATTCCAATATACACGGTTACCGTTTGGTGTAAGTTCAAGTCCAGCAATATTTCAAAAATGTATGGAACAAGTGCTTAGTGGCCTTCGTGGAGTAGGTTGTTATCTAGATGATATAATTGTTACAGGTGAGAACGATGAGGAACATATCAAGAATTTAGAGTTGGTATTGAAAAGACTTACGCATTTTGGGTTAAAGCTTAAGAAATCCAAGTGTAGATTTTTCTTAGATTCGGTTGAATATCTGGGAGTTATGGTTGACTCAAAGGGAATTCACCCATCCAATGTAAAACTAGAGGGAATTACAAAGGCACCCGCTCCTCAGAACTCTCAAGAGTTACAATCGTTAATTGGACTTATTAATTATTACAGGAAATTCATTCCGAATTTGTCAACTATCTTAGCTCCAATGCATGAATGCCTTAAAGCAGGCAAAGAATTTAATTGGTCTCCTAGTTGTCAAAGAGCTTTTGAAGAAATTAAGTCGATTCTTACTAGTTCGAAGGTTTTGGTGTATTTTGATCCCTCTAAGGATATTTCCTTAGCTGTAGACGCGTCTCCTTATGGGTTAGGAGCCGTAATATCTCACTCTACAACAGAGGGTGAAAAACCAATTGCGTTTGCATCACGAAAGCTTACAAAAGCTGAGCAGAATTATTCACAACTTGAGAAAGAAGCATTAGCTATCGTATATGGGGTACGTACTTTCCACCAGTACTTATGTGGTAAACGTTTTATGTTGTATACTGATCATAAACCTCTTCGTTATTTGCTGGGCCCCAATAAGGGTATTCCCGTATTAGCTGCTTCACGTTTGCAACGGTGGGCAATTTTGCTTAGTGGATACGAATATGACATAACTTACCGCTATTCTAAACAAAATGCAAATGTTGACTGTCTGTCTCGCTTACCAATTTCAGGCAGAGACGTAAGTAGGAATGTAGATGAATATACTGGTTTTTTGACTACAGAAGCAACAAAGCTGAACGAGTTACACATTGATTGCTGACCTATTAGTGTAAGTGAGATTGCAAAAGCTACTATGTATGACAGGGTTCTCTCAAGAGCTCTACATTTTGTATTGTATGACTAGCTGGATAGGAACAGTCTTAGTCCTGAGTTACTTTCTTTTTACAACAAGAGGGACGAATTGTCGGTTGAAGGCAAAGTTCTTCTCTGGGGTTTGCGTGTAATTATACCACAAAAGTATCAACAGTTCATTCTAAATGAGTTACACACTAGCCATCCAGGAATTGTCAGAATGAAAGCACTAGCATGTATGCATGTTTTCTGGCCAGGCCTAGATGAACTGATAGAGAAATTGGTGTTGTCATGTGCTGCATGTCAAACAGTTCAGTCAGTACCACCAGCAGCACCAGTACATGATTGGAATCGGCCAAGTAGACCTTGGCATCGCATTCACGTAGATTTTGCTGGCCCTTTTCTTGGTTGTATTTTTTAGTAATTGTCGATGCGTATTCGAAATGGCCAGAAGTTATTTTAATGAAGAGTACAACGACTACTAAAACCATTTCAGAATTACGTAGTGTATTTGCGAAATTTGGGCTTCCAAAAGAATTAGTATCTGATAATGGGCCTCAATTTATTTCTGAAGAATTTCGTTATTTTATGACTCAGAATGGAATTCGTCACATTCGTAGTGCAGTTAAACATCCAGCTTCTAATGGAGAAGTAGAAAGGTTTGTTGGAACATTCAAACAAGCCATGAAAAAGGCAAAGTTAGATTCTGTAAGCCTTCAAGTTAAAATTGATCGTTTTTTGTTATCATACAGAACAACCCCTCACTCATTCACGAGAGAAACACCAGCAAAATTGTTTCTCAACAGAGAGTTACATACCAGGTTGTCCGTAA
Source organism: Holothuria leucospilota (assembly GCA_029531755.1). Classification (NCBI taxonomy): domain Eukaryota; kingdom Metazoa; phylum Echinodermata; class Holothuroidea; order Aspidochirotida; family Holothuriidae; genus Holothuria; species Holothuria leucospilota. Next base: position 10,233 of record JAIZAY010001091.1, on the reverse strand, counting down.
TTAAACCAAACTTTGGCCATAGTATCTCACAGAAACAGAGTTCGAAACAGTCTCCAACTCGATTTTTATCTGTAGGGGAAAAGGTTAGGGTTCTAGACTTTGGGAAACATACCGGGAAATGGTCCCAAGGTGTGGTTTCAAAGGTTTTAGGCCCAGTGACTTATCTTGTGTGTGTTGACAACCAATTCTGGAAGAGACATATTGACCAGATTAGGTCAATGCACCAAACAGACCCAACAGTCCCATGCCCCATGCCAGATGGAAAAGTACTAGGAGAGGTTGAGGGTCCAGACACAGCGAGTGACTTAGATGTGGAAGTCCCAGTAGGGTCCCCAAGAAATGAAAGGGAACATAATTCTGATACGGTAATGCCTACTGAGACACATTCAAAAGCTGAGGACCAAAATGTCCAAACTGAAGCCGCATCCTCGCCAATTGTTGTGCCGGCCCCCGTTACTCCAGTAAAACCAAGTGTATCCGCTCCAGATCCAGGGACACTTGTGTTAAGAAGATCTACAAGGATTCGTAAACCACGAGTTATGTTAGATTTGTAATATGTAAGTTTGTAAATAATGTAAATTTCATTTAAGTATAACTTCATTTGTGAAAAGTATCACAGATTGTTTATATGTGCGAAGAATTGCTTTACAAAGAGGAGAGAAAGTGTAGTGTATTACTTTAAGCGAACATCTCATTTGCATATTAATTTGAATAGTATTTTGACTACAGGTGTTATTTGTGTAAGTTGTGTTACGTGGCTCTGAGTGCTCTAAGAAGAGACGCACAATACATTCAGACGCAGGCCTGTCAATATGTTTTCTTATGTTATCTATTGAGTTGTGTGTTCTTCGTTGTGTGCCCGGGGACCGACACGACAGAAAGGGGTGCCCTCACTGACCTTATACATTTACTAGTCTTCTCTACTGCAACTGATGCAAGGCTGATAGATTTGGTAAATGAGAAGTCAGTAGTTTTGCTCTCTGAGCATAGCTCTAACTATCTGCGGTACATTATATGGACAGTCTTTCTTGTGTTCATGTTTTAAACTTAAAATACCGAAAGCCACGTGGTAAAAATGATTGGAATGAGATTAAATGCAACATCACAGCAGGTTTAATTGTATACTGCATGACATCTTGAGCTCGTCTTCGGTAGGCCCCATTCATCACTGTCACTGTGAGTGATACCATCCCATCAAGGCTTTGATTGACTGAGGTGTGGAAACACTAGATTTAAGTAACAGTGCCATGATATGAAAGCTGGCTGAAAGTATCTCACACCTTGGTAGCAGCTTAATGAAAGGTAGCTACAGTAAAGTTCTTTATTTCCAGAGAACCGAAATTTTTAACTCAAGCTGTCTTTCAAAACTGTGTTAATTACCATCTCCCAATACACTCTCTCTAATAACACCTGAAAGTAAGATTATGCACACACAACTCTCAGGCAAAGCATGTAGCTAATCTACATTTAAACTCACATGTGTATCAAAATGGCCGTTGTTCTGTGGTCTATCCAAACAAATTAGTAAACAAACAACAAACAACAACTAACCTCTGACAGTAAGATCTACAGTACAAGTATCTTCATTCCCTTCCTGATCAACAGCTAGGTAAAGAAAGGAGTATAATCCTTCAGTGAACACAGTCGTTCTATTTTCTCCTTCTCCGACTGAATTAATGCTAAGCAGCCTAACATCTACAGGAGGGCTTACATCAACAACCTGTAAGATAAGGTAACAGTTGTGTCATGATCATTTTAGAATTGAAGAACATGAATAGATGGCATGTAAGTAAGTATCAAACTTCTGTCTGGTTAAAGCTGGGGTGATAAGTTTGTGCAGAAAGAAAAGGAATTAGAAAAAACTTTAGAATTATATTCTTCATAATTATGCATCACTGCATTTACCATGCTACAGTATCATATCTTGGACATGCATGCTACGTGTGATAGAACACCAGTATAATCAGTGATTGAGGAAAAGGAACTAGACCATATTCCAGTCAACAATCTGTATGTTATGCAAACCTGTAAGGAGGCTTGTGCTATTCAATATAACTCCTGTGTAATTGAGCATGTATTTGCCCATTTATCAATTTGAACTCAACTGGTGTAGTCCTTCCATTCATGGTATGCTACATAACCTGTGAAGAAGCTTGAATGTGCTATTAAGTTTAGTTCCTGTGCTTAAACTGAGCATAATAATCTATTCATACATAGGCAACTGTGAATGACACCACCCCACCTAGGGCCTTTCATCCACCAGTATGAGCAAATTGGAGAACATGTTTGTCAAAGCACGGAAAATGAAATTAAAAATGAAAGTTTAGCAAATCTTCCATTGAATTTTATTTTTTGTAGTTTTTGTGCCTTGGATTTACAATTCAACAACCTTCAGGTATTTTTAAACCATTTCCCTCTTACTTTAACAATATGACTGTCCTTGCAAGGATAGCAAATGCTATTTTGTTTTTGATTCGTAATGGAAAACCCAAGACCAACTGATCTATCAAGAGAGCAATGCTAAATCCTTTATACATTCAGACTAAACTAAACCTCCTGGGCAGGAGAGTGACCTCATGCTTCAATTTAAAACAAAAGCATCATGGCTCAAGGACCGAGTTCACCCTCCGTTATCTCATTTTAATGGGCATTATGAGCACATAATTAATATTGGATGGGCTGAGAGTTCACCAATATAGACACTTCCCAATACATGATCTTATTTTCAATGGAAATTAACAGCGCATCATCGATAAGAGTAAGGCTAGGGTGCTTCAGTACACTAACTTATTCACAACCTGATTTTAGTGACTATTCTGAGCATGACAGATGTTCAGACATCCTGGAGTGAACCAATGCCTTCATTCACAAATTAATTGCAATCAGCATCACTTGAGCATGACAGACTTAGATGAATGGGATGCACCAAGACACTTATACCACCCTACTAACTGTACCTGTAATGGTTCCCATGAAAAGTCAGAGACAACAAAGTTGTTTCTTGGTTGTGCAAACTCAGTGATAGGATCAGGACACACAATGCTTGGGGCTGTCACATCTAAAAAAGAGAAAACAAGTACAAATACACAACCAAAAAAGATAAATAAAACAAAAATAATATTAAAAAAAAATGTTTTGACAAATGTCTACGAATTTTAACCCTAGTGAACAACAGTTGCCTTCATAATGTCAAATTGCTTTGCATGCCAATGCTTTTCATTAAGTGAGTTATTGTACAATGAGGATCAATACCAAATACCATTTAATTACCTCCATATAACAACAAAACTAACACCAGGCAGATAATATCAAGAATGCATTTAAATCCTGAGAATGTAAACACGGTAACTCAATTCCTTTGCTGGAGGGTTAAGGTAAATTGGAACTATTTTCTTCATAGGTATAAAGAAAACAGGAATCTGGGTGATGCCAACTGTGCTTTCAAACAATGCATTTTGGAAACTTTGTTATGTTTGCTAGGTTGAGGACCACCGATTGCAAGTATTTATAAACTTTCCTAGAGAGAATTTACAATGCTGTCTTGAAAAGGGGAGTTCTTTCACAATGCTAAGGAACCATAAATGTACACAAAACCTACAGATTTTAAATTACAACTCTGTATCAGTTGGCTATAACCAGCATAACAATTTAGAACAAATTTGGGTTTTCCTTCGAAAAGTCAGTTCAGATGGAAAAACCCAGTTCAACCTGACCAGCTGCACCTCCCAGTTGCTAAGTGTCATGGCTTGCGATGCCATCCCTTTTATCCACCAGGGCTCAGCACTGATCTAACCAAGTTCAATCAATAGTCAATTAGTAAGAATTAGGTCTACTTAAAAATATGGGACTTTGAAAAGACAGTTCAAGGCATCAAAGTAAATTCACTCCAAAAATCTCTTCTTTTGTGATTTTGATATTAAATGATTACTGGAAACAACAGTAATTTGTAGCAATAACAGATGTATAAAATATGATGGCTAATCATGGCAGTAATGAAGACATTCCCAAATCTAACCACTAAGTAACAACCTTTACTTCATAACCAGGAGAAAGATCCTGTTGATACCTGTTGAAATGACAACAGGTTTGAACTGCTATTAAAAGGTATGAACTGACAATTTACCTGTCGGAGTCAACGAAGTCAACAGGTATCAATAGGTGACTCCTATGAAATAAACAGATCTTGTTGGAACCTGTTGAAATCCCATTTAAACCTTTTGATACATGTTTCCAACTACATGTTCCTCATGTTTAAACCTATTCAACAGTTAAAACAGAAATTTTCACTAGTCCAACAAATTTTTCAGCTCTTGTACACTGAAACTTGATCACTAAAATGTATCACACCACTCTGCCAGTACATGACATAACAAAAATTGTTCCCCTCCAAAGAACTGTATATTCAGAGAACAGAGCTTGAGTCTTACCCAAACAATCAAGAGGCAGCCCATCCCAGATGCCACTAATCAAGCAATTGCGATTTACAGAACCAAACGGTGTGTAACCATCATCACAGGCAGCAGTACAGACTGATGGAAATACCTGGGACTCTGTTGTATCTGTCCCCATACCTTCATGACTACAGCCTTGGATGAAACCATGCTCGGGTGGATCAAATGGCACACATTTTACAGCTAAGTGGAAAAGAACATGCAATTCTTTGAATCTTATCTGACTAAAATAACCATGTTCGTTAAACATCATAAGGTTACAACACCTCTTTGTTCCGACACACATTGCCCTAACTACTCTCACCCTAACCTGTTAAACTCTAACCTAACTCTCATCCTAACATTGACCTTTAGGTAGACTTATTACACATCAGAACAAAGAGATGTCAGAACAGTGAGCAATCCCCCTAATCACAAACCAACATATGCATGCATTTACTGCAATTGCTTATTTTGCTTTTTTGGCCCTGTTTGCTTTCTTAAAGAAGAAAAAATCTCACAAAGTTCTAGCTTTTATCTATGACACTGACATATACTAGAACCAACATGATATGCGACACCACATTTGCATATCATTTTATTGTAATTAAAAAAATTAACATGTCCTATAGAATTCAGGGCTTGATTTTAAGTCATCCAGTCACCTGTGATGACCAAAATTTGTTACAGAAAACCAAAAAGTGGTAGGTTGGTTTTCCATCGGACAAAGTTCGTGCAAAAAGTTTATAACAGACTACTGCTAGGGTTACTGCAAGTTTCTTTGTGGACTACCCAATTTTCTGTTGGACAACCACAAAAGGCAGAGAGGTTGTCCAATGGAAGACCATAAAATTTTTTTTAAAATCGAGGCCTGACTGAATGATTTTCAACTCATTAGGCATTATACTGTCATTTATGTCTAAGAGCTAAGTTTACAGTAAATAATGGAAAAACTGTTTTGGACAGGAATTTAATTTATGGCCAAACAGCAGAAGATGTAGCTGAAAAGCACCAGCTGGTGTCTAGAGAAAATAATTTGTTATGCTTCAGTTGACCATTAATATTACTTCCACCATCCGAATACTTTCACAGGTGGTTACAGGCCAGTACACAATGCATGGACTTTACTGCAATGCTACAGAAAACCAGTCAGGCCAATGCAGGGTACGTGACCCAAATTTTGTTCCTGAACTGACTGGGATCTGACAGGTAGTCCTCTTCCTGACCAACTAGAGCACATAAAATATGTTTGATATTAATCGTTTGATATTCAAGGAAAGTTGCATTGCAGTTGAATGGGGTCATGGCATGCGTACAGCTGTCACTTACCCAAACGGGGACCTGATTACTTTGCATAGCTCATAAAAAAGTGATGTGAAATCAGATATGGCAGTCATAGAAGGCAAAAATGGAGGCCCAAAATGGATGCGTCAATCAAAGTAGGTAACGTGGGTTGCAATCCGGTCTACACAGTGTGCGGCAGCCATATAGAATCCAACTACAACTCAACTACTTAACTGGCAATGGTTATACCCATTTCAGCCTTGACAAGTTGTTCAGCTGCATTCAGATCAGTGCAGTGTGTGCTGGTCTATAGTCATAAACATTATGTGAGGCATAGTTTATTACAACATTAAATTTAGCAGCAGCACACGGGTAACCCCATACAAGCATATGTCATATAATTTATTATCGACAATTACACCTTCAATATTGGCATGTCTACAAGACTAACTTTTGTCTTGTAGATATGTTTACTGATATCAATATTTACAACCAAGATACCAACCAATGGGTGAACCACTTAGCATCTTATTCACATCTACCATGCTACACTATATTCGTAAGGCTCATAGGGCATTTATATTAGGCATTGCAAAGGACTCAAATCATAATTTGAAGAAATTCTGGAGATTTATTAGCTCCCAAAAAAGGACATCCAGTGTGACATCTCTCTACTTTGGTGAAACCTTATTTACTTCTGCAAATGAGATTGCCCAAAATTTCATGCACTTTTTTGCCTCCCATGGATCCCAGCCATACATACCAGTGGACGTTTCAAATTTGGACTCATCTTGTGACTCGTCAAATGTTTCTATCAATTTCTCTAGTTTTACTGTGAATGAGGTCAATGACATCCTACAGCACTTAAACACAAGTAAATCAGCTGGTCCAGATGGGCTTTTGCCAATTTTTCTTAAGCTTGGAAGAATGGTGCTATCCCATGTCCTGTGTCAATTCTTTAACTTTTCTGTCTCTAATAGAATGGTACCTTTGGAATGGAAAATGGCAAATGTTGTACCTGTTTACAAAGGGTCACCGAAGCCAGTAGCTGTTGCTTCAAGCTATAGACCAATTTCATTAACACCAATTGTTAGTAAAATTTTGGAAAAGCTTATTTGTTCAAGGTTCATGAAATTCTTTGATGAAAATAATATTCTTGGTACAAACCAATTTGGCTTTCGCCCTGGGAGAAACTGTGAGCTAATGCTATCTAAAGTTCATCATCTTATTTCCTCGTCATTGGATTCTTCTTCGTGCAATCTGGTGGATGCTGTTTTCCTTGACTTTAGCTCTGCTTTTGACAGAGTGCCACATAATAAGCTCATTTTAAAGCTTCACAAGTTGGGGATAAGAGGAAGCATTCTTGCCTGGATTCAGGACTTCCTATGGATGCGCCAACAAAGAGTAGTTTTTTCAAGGGGCGTTTTTTCTGAGTGGACCACTATCTATAGTGGAGTTCCACAGGGATCTGTTTTGGGTCCCATACTGTTTCTTGCTTATGTCAGCGATATTTCCTCTGGTCTTTCCTCAACAATGATTCAGTTTGCTGATGATCATACTATTATCCGACCTATTACTTGTGAAGGGGATAAGGATATTTTACAGAATGATTTGAACACTGTTTTCCAGTGGTCTATTGATAACGAGCTTCCACTGAATGTATCTAAGTGTGCTATCATGCACATCTCTAGGTGTAAACCTAACAATGCCTTATTTCATGATTATTGTCTTGGAAGCAATCCTCTCAATGTTGCTGAGAATTATGAGCTCCTAGGTGTTCTGTTTAGCAGCAATTTTTCTTTCAACAATCATCTCGAACATATTTGTAAATCTGCTTCTAGACTAGTAGGATTTGTTTCTCGTTGTACAAATGGGATGCCTCATGATTCTTTCTTACTTTTATATAAGACTCTTGTCTTACCTGTTTTGTTGTATTGTGGTTCTATTTGGCACCCTTTTAACGTATGTCATTTAGACCGTATTGAAGCTGTACAAAGGAGGGCTACCAGAATTTTGTATCAGAGGAAATTTCCAAATGAGATAGTATCATACGAAGACAGGTTAAAGCATTTTAGTATTATCAGTATCAAGCACAACCTTGCATTACAGAGACTTGCTCTTGGTCATAAAATTGTTCATGGGTACTGTCCAGCTGAATTTACTCAATTCATTAGACCTAGCACTCGTGCCCCTGGAAGGCTTCTTCACTGGACTGCGAAGACTCAGACTTTCTATAATTCCCCCTTTGTTCATTTTACAAGACTTTGGAATGATCTTCCTCTGGATTTGCAGGAAATTCCCTCTGTGAGGAGCTTTCGTAAGAGACTATCTGATCATTATTTATCTATGTATTAGGTATTCTTAAGATAGGGTAAGGAGTGCACTCACTTCACTGTGTGTGTTTCAGATCTCTGGTCTATACCCACTTACCTGGTACCTTCACTATTGTTTGTACCAAATATGTAATAATAATAATAATAATAATAATAATAATAATAATAATAATAATAATAATAATAATAATAATAATAATAATAATAATAATAATAATAATAATAATAATAATAATAATAATAATAATAATAATAATAATAATAATAATAATAAATAATAATAATAATAATAATAATAATAATAATAATAATAATAATAATAATAATAATAATAATAATAATAATAATAATAATAATAATAATAATAATAATAATAATAATAATAATAATAATAATAATAATAATAATAATAATAATAATAATAATAATAATAATAATAATAATAATAATAATAATAATAATAATAATAATAATAATAATAATAATAATAATAATAATAATAATAATAATAATAATAAGGATAATAATAATAATAATAATAATAATAATAATAATAATAATAATAATAATAAGGATAATAATAATAATAATAATAATGATAATAATAATAATAATAATAATAATAATAATAATAATAATAATAATAATAATAATAATAATAATAATAATAATATAATAATAATAATAATAATAATAATAATAATAATAATAATAATAATAATAATAATAATAATAATAATAATAATAATAATAATAATAATAATAATAATAATAATAATAATAATAATAATAATAATAATAATATCTTCAAGGCTAAATCCCTGACAATACCACACTATACCCATCTAGAAACATATACCATAAACATAATCTGTTCATACAAAATTTACAATCTTTAAAACCAGCACAATACTGTATAATATAGTGTTTTCATGCACTAGGTAGTGTTAAGTCTTTATTGAAAACCATTTTCGAAGACTCCCAAGTTATTTAATTTACTTACGATCACAAACAGTCAGAAATGTTCCTTCCCATCTTCCTGACCCATTGTCATTAGCCAAGCAGGTCACTTCTGAACCAACAGTTGGCATAAATCCTTGATTGCATCCCAAGAAACAAGTAGAACCAAATGATATCTTCTGGAAAGGACATCGATTTTTGTAGCCATTCTGTGGCACTGGTACAGCAGCACTGTCACAAGTAATAACTGTGAATACAATCAAATAGAGCAAAGATAACCAGGTGTTGCATGGTTATCATAAAATACATTCTGTTTTAATTTTCCTACAATCCTTATGCATAATTGTTTTTTCTTCCATAGTTCAGAAAAAACGAGGTCACACAAGAACTTTTAGTAAAGTTTAATAGGTTTAAAGCAGGCTGATTTAATACTTGATCATTCTGACAGTGATACTTCAAGTGATTGGTGTACTCCAGCAACAGGATTTGAATAACTGGAACTATTACTCCCAAACTAATAATTTTTACTGGAGTACCCCAAAACCAGGTTTAAACAACCAGAATACAAAATAATGCTTCAATTGAAAAACCAGAATAATACTCTTGCAGTGTAGTACATTTTTATCCAACTTGAAAAGGCTTATTGCCATCACCAGTATTCATCTAATGCAATGCTCAATATGATAAAATATTTTGATGTAAATGAGTAATTCACTCTATGAATGTCATGCTAGTACAACTATTTGCCCCTTTATTGATGGGAATCTAATGTTTAACTGATGTATTCCCAAGTACTTACTCTCACATCGTGGAAAGCTGGCACTCCATCTTCCATTGTTATCACAAGTAATGGCCTCTGGTCCAACCAGAATATGACCTTCATCGCAGGCATACTGACACTCTGTGCCTGCAGGGACGTTACCCACGGTAGGACAGTCTCCTTCATTAGCAATATGTGCATGGGCGGGTATGTAGGGACTTGGACAAGTTGCAGCTGGATAGAAACAACAGGAGCAACAAAAACACAACTATAAACACTGAAATTGTCACAAAGCAAAAGTGGACGTGTTTTAGTGGCAGAAGTATAGACCTTATGTATTGACGTCATGCGACATCATTTTAGAGGGCAATCAATGAAGCACACTTTATGCATGACGTAGACTAGGCATGTGCATATAGTAGACATATGTGTATCCGACTGGTACAAATATTAGCTGTTTGCATTA